>OMNM01065162.1:4233-15350 GCA_900302745.1 Parablennius parvicornis | reverse complement strand
GAAGTGGAGCTCAGTGGAGGTCAATGGCCTCTTGACACACCAGGACAAGAGTTTGTCCAAGTGTGTGTTCCTGTATGTGTGTGTACATCTTGTCAAGTTGATGGATGCTCGTCACTGATGTGGCCGTTACGTGTTACAGTTACAGCATGTTGTATTCATCAACTGTTCTGCAACCCATTTATTTGTTCAGCAACCTTCACAGTTTCCAAACTTGGCCGGTTGTGTTGTGTGTGATGGAGCGATGATGGATCATACCGACACACATTTGTATGATGAAACCATACAATAAAGCACAACTCTGGAGGGGAGCCATTCCCATCTTCTTCTTATTTATATACATGTGCTTTTAAGAGCTGAAGTTGTTGCTGTTTTTACATTTTTCCCTTTTGAAAGTGCTGCTAATTTTCTGCCTCTGTAACTGGTTGAAGTTTTAAGAGATTTTTATAAGGTGTTCTCTCTACGAGTCTGTTGTGTGGTTTTCATTAAATCCTCAGTGGAAACCGCATGTGCAGAACTAGAATTCATCACTCCCGGGTCAATTGTCTCACAATGCGACGAATAAAAGAAAACCTCAGGGGTGAAAATGTGCTTGTAGTTTATGTTTCTGCATAATGAAACCAAACAGTTTCATGTCGGCTTACTCTGATGGTGTGAAGGTGTTGCTATACGTCTTTTCACTGTTGTAATTCTCTGTGTGTGTGTTCTTTTTAGCTGTTGTGAGTATGCATATGTGGAGGTGTTGGAGTGGTGAGCGTGAGCGTGAGCACCTCCTCTCTGTTTATTTGCTCTGCCAGCCTACTTCCAGGTCCCCGGCCTCAGGGGAACCATCAGATCTCCGGCCTAACAGAGGAAGCTTTGACTGGGAGCACAGAAAGTCTGAAGCACTTCCACCAGAATACAGGCTGACCTGCTACTCCTCCTCTTCCTCCTCCTCCTTGTTATGCCTCACCTCTCCCCGGTCGCCTCATCCTCCCATCATTTCTCATCCGGGACCATTTGCTAAAAACACATTTCGACCGTCTGCCGATCGCTTGTATTCCTTTGGCACAGTTTGTTCTCTGAATGTTTCTGGCTTCAGTCACAGTGGGGGTTTTGGACCAGGAGCCCTTTAGCTCCCACAGCTATGAGGTGTTGTGAAGCAGTCGGTAATGGGATCTTTTGCTGTCAACCCCAGCTTCATATTTATTTTTATTAATCACATGACCTTCAGCTGTCTCCTAGAGCATGTTAAGAGTTTGAAACAAAAACTAACAAACCATAAATTACCAATGATATATTTGTAATTGCACAATTATCAAACCGATAAAACACAAAGCCAGTTGTATCACACCCACTCCAGACATCACCTGTTGTCACTGGTGTCTGCTTTAAAACGTCTACAAAAAGGCTGAACCCCTCCCAATACACAAATCTGATGTTCACTATTTATTCTTGTTTTATTTCACATTCTGCACTGCCAGCTAGTGGCTAAACCTCATCTCACCATTTCTGAAACAATTATGAATCCCATTGTGTACTATCCTAAAACCTAAGATTTCTAATGTTGAACACTTTATTTGTATATTCTGTTTCCTCTGAAAGCCAGAAATAGTCAGTGAATTGCAAATACTGGAGGTAATAGAGACCAGCGGAGCAGGAACTTGGAGGTGAAATGTGCTGTTAATGATTTTGCAGAGCTCGTACTGTGAACCAATCATGGATGATGACGAGTTCATCTTTATTATAGTGTTTTAAGCCCTGAACCAACTTCATGGCAATTAGAAAACATCCAACTACTCTTCTTTATGTCTGCATTAGTATTGTGTGCAATTGGTGATTGATATATTCTTCTAAATCTATTCATCCATTATGTTCAAACCAACGACTCCAAGAAGTGTTTTTCTTCTTTGGTGTATGGTTATCAACTCACCATATGCAGACTGTATCGTTCTGACATTCAATAACTCGAAATCCTGCTTCGCTTCAAGATAAGTAGTAAGATTCACTACGTTTATCGACTGTCACAGTAACCAGCAGAGTTGCAGGGTGAGAGAAAAATGCTGAGTTTCTACAGGATGCGAAAGCTTGGTAATATTAGACTGAAGTGGATGTTTTTACACAATATGTGCTTTCTGTGATGAAGAGGTGGACAGGCTAAACAAAACAAACAAAAACTGCTAGGTTACGCCATAGTTCTGTAGCAGTACCTCCAGTGATACCAAATGTTCATCTGTCTCATGGCTGAGGGACGCTCCCTGTGGGCTGTGGCCTCTGTAACCCCATCCGGTCTCAGTGTCTCTGTAGGAATCTGGCATCTCTGACCCTGCGACCAACTTTTCAGTGACAGAAATGAGGTTTGGTGCAAGGCAGCAGAGAGCTCTTGTATAGGGAACATATGTGGAAGGAGATGAATAGACAGCCAAGCTATGCTTACTGCTTCATAACTATGGAAGCATTAAAGAGTAAATGCTTCCATTGTGGCCAAATATATATTGTAAGTCAGACCAGTTGTTCAGTTGAAATGAAATGCACCAGAAAGAACACCTGCATCCTAATACGAGTGCAGTGATGTTACATGTCTGGTCGGCATGTCTCTCTGTCAGATGGACAGATATTTTACAGATGGCATTTTAATGGCTAGAGACATTGGTTTGCTCATTGCACCCCCTATGCACCAGATGTTTGTGCTCTCTGCCCGCATTGTAAAAATATCTGGGAAACCACAAGAAATATTTCAGAATAGCTTTTACCAGCCCATTTATTTTCCATTGTTACTTCCAGCATAATTTTTTTGGCAGAGGATTTTGGGATGAATACAAGTGAATGAAAACAAAGCAGAGGGCTGGCAGAAGGTATCACCTCTGCGCAGGGAAGGCAGCTGTTAAAAGTAACACTTAAGTCTTTACTTGGCCCGACCGAGCTACGCAAACTTTCTAGGTGAATGACGGAAACCCTGAGAGGGAAATAGTTAAAAGTGAACCAAAATGAGACGCCAAAGTGCTAGATAAGGGCAGCTAAGTAGTGAGGTCAAGCTAATGACTGATCCCTTCAAACGATGTGTCTGGTTGAGTTTAATGCCAGATGGGGAGGCTGTTTTTCTAAAGAAAATGGTCTAGAAACATCCCAAGAGACTGTGAGGTTCACAGTAATGTTATGCTTAAGCCAACATGCTCTTCCAAGTCTTTTAAATGTCCTAGATGTTGTAAAATTGTGCAGGTACCGTGGGATTTATTGCCGTTTTCAGTTGTGATGCTCTCAATTATCAATTCTGTTCCATGTGACAGAGCCTCATGTGCAGTTTTTTCATGCTCCCCGCTGGGCCGCCTGACTTCAAACAATACTGCAATAACATTGTCGTTCCAGTCTGATATCAATTGGCATGTGATTTGTTTTGTTGAGGTATTGACAGTGACAGCGTAACTATAAAAACAACTGAAAAGAGCTAATCGGGAGCAGATTGTTATGTAAAACAGGAAAGAAAAAAAAAACAGCCTTTGTGCTTGTCCAGAGGGCCGTTCAGGTGTGCACTAATCGGAAAAAGATGGAAAAGGATGACGGGAATTATTTTGGGAGGTCCGACTCTGGTTTTGCAGCTTCTACGGAGACAATTATACCACCATTAAACACAGGAAGCGTAACTCAAAGTCCTCGTTAAAAGTTTTTGCTCTGAGAAAATGAGGAGGGAGGACAGCGTGAAGTGCAGAAGTCAAAGCGGTGTATCGCGCCGCTGACAGAATCTTGTGTCAACTCCAAGTGTGGGAAAACCGAAGAGATTAACCTTAACTTAACTTTGGGTTCATTGACCACCATCCAAAGAACACAGAGAGGAAACAGAGGGTAGAACACAGAGCCATCGTTTAATTAGGATGCCCCTCTGGACTTTTGTACACAAAGCAAACAGCCTGTAAGTAGATCATGTAATAAAAGGGACATAGAGGGCGCAGAATATGAGGAGCAAAAACAAAAACAATGAAAATGACATCATCCACTGTTTTCCGGCACCGACTACTCTGGAGTCAGCCCCGCCTTCATTAACAATCTCTAACAGTAGGCCGCTGGCTGATATCGATGCGTGCATTGCATATTTGCACACATGTTTACAGTTTATCAAATTTGGTCCCACCCAGTTCCAACTAAGAACGCATTGGCAGCGCTTTCCCGTGTGCGCCCACATTTACGAGCAGAAAAGATGATCTCATTTCTGTGCACCTGTGCACACAACAGACATGAAAGTATCAAATGCTGTGATATTTCATCCACACACACACACACAAACACACACAGCTCATAAACATGGGGTCATGTAGACGGATGCATCTGGTCCTGGTTACCTGTTTCAGAGGAAAACTCAATCACTTTCCTCCATTCTTCATCCAGAGGTTTCCTGCTGTTTGACATGGCTGATTTCACTGTCTAATTGAGTTGTTTGTCCATTTGTCTACTAATCCGATCACAAAAACACAAGCTGACTGCATGTGTGATTGACACAGAAGGAATGATGCAAATAAAAAAATGTAAAATCAATTCTAATTTTTGCCTGCCGACAGGACCGACATTCATACTTCTAATAACCATGACTGCTAGACCGTAAATGATATCTGGACATTTGAAAAAGTACCAGGTGGCACAGAAATAGACCTATGTACCCATATTCTAGAAATTACAGAGGCCCCAAAACTTACCGAAAACTGAATGGCCACACACTGAAAAATCTTGCAGAAGCGTTCATTAATTGCACAATTCTGACAATCCTACATCTATTAAATCAACATAAATCCAAGGGGCCAGAATATATATTGTCTAAAGAGGTTTAAAAGGATAAATGTAGTATCTAATATAATCTCTTATTGGAATTTCACAATCCAATATATCAAATAATGTTTATTTGAAACAGTCGCGTTTCAACATTCATTCCCAAAATACATTTCACAAACATTAGGAGAAACATGTTCACCACTGAGTTTCATCAGGCTTTAAAAATTGTCTGGGTGTGTTTTGGGATCAATAGATCATCTACTGAGTCCAATATTTTCAGTGTTTGAGAAGCATTCAACATACTCCAGTTCCCATGGTCTTTTCTACAATGTCACGTTGTTCTTATAAATTGTGGTTTGGTATCCTTTTTCTGAAATCAGCAATAAATTCAAATATATTTCAGTGTTGCTGAATGCTGAGGTTTTAACCATGCATTGATAATAAGTTGGAAGATTCCCTTCATCATTCGTCTGCAAGACAAAACATCCATATATCTAACCATCTATCTATCTTACAGCCACTTCATCGAAGTTAGTCCTTCAAAGACAATCACACAGTTAAGTTGTGATGGTTCGTTCTCCTCCCCCATAGCAAGAAGGTCATGGGTTTGAATCAGCTTCTGAGCCTCTTGACTGTAAAGTGCATGAAGCGATAGAGAAGATTGATGGTTTACACTGACCAACTAACCAAACCTAATGGTTCCAAGTTCTCTTCTTCCTCAGATTGTCCCCAGAACAACATAATGGCTCTAAAATCATGACTGAGTCACTCACAGTGAAAATGAGCAAACTCCATCAAAAAAAGGTTTAGAGCCGAGACTCTACCCACAGAAGACAATGAATGATTCCTATAAAGAATTTCTCATGTTTGTCCATTTATCTCGTTAGGCTAATTTATGCTGCGTACACACAAAAATTAACGTGTCTTTTTGATATAATGCACTTATATGTGTTTACGCCTTTTACTTTGGCATGGCATGCTTTAAGTTACATTCGTGAGTAAATCAATAAAAATATTAACAGGTAATAATTTTCAGAAGACTGCATAAACCATTGTAAAAGTGTATCGGTTGTTAATTCACTGCTGACAGACAGACAAACCTGGTCATTTGCCTTTTCCCCTTCTTGTAATTGTCTTGATTTGTAAAATGCTTGACTGTTATGGTGTCATTTGGTGGCTATAGTACATGGTGAAATCTCTTCTTAATACATTTTAAAGGGTTATCTTTCATCCCTCCTTCACATTGCACCCTGATCTTAAGGACACAGTCTAATCAATAAATGAGAGGTGCTTTTTCATTTTCATTATTTTGAAAATGAGTCACATTTAAATGCTGGTACAATTTTCAGTTCAATAGAAGATTGAAACAATTTGATAATGATGTTATCTGTTTTGCTGTGGTTTCTGACCAAACTTTTATGAAAAAGGAATTGCTCATGCATGAATTTAATAAATTGACTTGTTACATGAGAGGTAGGTGAAGAAAACCATACAAGACTGAGTGAGAAAAACTGCAACACCAGGTTTGCTGAAAGACATCTTCCTTCATGGCAGTGGCGTTATTGTGAAAAATCGTGTTCTGGTTTGACCTTCGACTGTACATCCCTGCAGGCTCAGCAGCGTACAAACCACACACACCAACAGGTGGTACACGGAGCACCAATAACATGTGGACAAGCATGGCCCACACGCCTGCTTCTCATCGCCTGGCTTTACAACAAGACACAGATGAGTAACACGTCAGTGATCCATCCTGTCTGCACGCTGCATCCGTTTAACAGACGCTGCCAGTGTGGCGTCGTCTTAGCTGCAATAAATTATACTGACTGTCACGTCAAAGCTGCTAAAGAGTTGCTGGTTGAAAAAAAAGAGCAAGTGCCCAGTTTTTTTTGACAATTGATGAAGTCGATCTGTTGAGGAAAATGTGCAGCATTCACTACTTGTCTGAGTTTGCTGGATTTGCTTTTTTTATCCAATCAACAGGTCCTGTAGTATTAACTAACAAAACTATTATGTCTCAGTGATGTGTTTTCATTTATTTGGCCAAAATATCAGGCACTGAGAATTTTTTCACTGTACAACATAGCAGTGTATTGGAATTTAATAAGCAGTTATATCACACGGAACAAAACCTACGCTCTTCAATATACACTTCAAAAACAAAAGTGTAAATACTGTCAGTGATGGGTAAATTGTATTACACTTAAGATCACACTTGAAAAGATGAGATTGACGTTAAATACAGAAATGATCAGAAAATTCTCTTCAGCATGTTTCCATTCGGCACAGCAAAGGCGAACAGCAATTCAGGCAAAAAGCAAACCATATGGCTCTACTCATTCTGTGGTAAGTGGTATTTTAGAGGATAGTGCACCATCACACCATCATCTCTGTTTATCATCACACAAGGGTCACTGGACGTGGAGCCAGATCTTGTGTCATCAGTTCATCACAGAAAGAGACACACAGAAATACACATTCACATCTGAGGATGGAGATAACAGAAGCTCCTGCAGCCAGTTTACCGTCACCAGTCAACCTAAACAAGTATGTTTTGGAAATGAGGTAGGAATGTGCTGGCGATGTCTGTTGTTTTGGTTGTTCTTGGATAACATCTGTTCAAATGTCAAATCATGTACTATCTGTCGCTGCCCCGGTTTTATGCACATGCTTGAAAATCATGTTAAGATCTTATATTATGTTAATATTTTATATAATATAACAATATCAATATTAACATTTAAGATAAAGATGCTCAGTTTAATTGATCTAACGGCTGGTGTTTGGATTAGTAAGTTGACTGTAAATTATATATTTAGAAGTAGCAAGGGTACTGTCTGTTATTGTCTCCCCACCCCCACCCTCTCTCAATCCTCTCTCTTCCTTCTATCTTTGAGCGAAGGAAGAACATGGAGCTCACAGCTTTAGACCCGTTCCATCCTGGTGCCAGATGATGACAGTGGGGATCAAAGACAAAGTGCTTTAATGAGCAGCAGAAGAAAAGGTTTGAGGCCGGTCTCACCTGGCACAGTGAAGTCCTGAGTGTAGATAATCTCGTCCTCTCCGTCATAGAGCTCGTCGTCGTCCTCCGTGTAGCCGTGCAGGTCCTCCAGGTAGGGCACCACCGTCATGCTCCGCCAGGGGTCCCTGCTCTCTGCGCTGGCCGGGATGGGCACCGGGGGCTCAGACGGAGGGTGTTTCTTCCGCACCCAGCTGGTGTTCAGAGGCAGGACGAGAACATGAACACTTTGTAAACTCGGCTCAGGACGTTCTGGATTATTATCTGGTAGTGAATCACTCACTTATGTTGTCTTATGTTCTGTATGGAAAACCTTGTCACAGGGTCGTATTCAAGCATTCCTGAAAAACACACAACATGAAGCGTCAGCCTGTCATGTTGATGATAAAGTGGAGTGGACACACACACACACACACACACACACACCGACGTGGAATAAGAGAGTGGTAGAAGCAGCATGTTGGTGTGAAGCAGCGTGTCCCGGCAGTATGCAGAGTGCTGATAGTACACTGCCTCTGCTGAAGGACATCTTTTGTAGCACCGGGCTTATTTTAGACCGTGTAATTATGGAGCGACTATCTCTCAGGTGCTGCGTCATCACACACTGACGTCACACACTCACAAAACCGGCCGGGGAGGGCCGGTGAAGAAAGGCTTCTCTGAATCACTGCTACACACTGGATGACTCCAGCAGAGACATTGTTCAAATCACTTCAATCTGGTGGTGAATCATTTCAAATGTGGAGGTAAAAGCTCAGGATGTAGGAGAACGACGGGTAAAGGATTATTTCCATAAAAGGACTGGATACAAATGCTGAAAAGTGAAGCCTCCCGCCTTCATCCTGTAGACTTGACTGGCTGCTCACTCCCTTCTGGCAGGTCATGATTGTTCTCGTGTTTGTACGGAGGACCAGAGCACCGCAGCAAAGTGCGACCCGACCGCCAGGCCTTTAGTATTCTGCTGCTGCTCCACACCGATGGAAACTACGTCAACAGCTGGAGGGATTTCTACAGTTTGGAGGAAGCCTTTCATGCCGAGGTCTCAGTGACATTCAGTGATGCAGCGCCATCTGCTGGACGTATGCAGGAAGGACCACAGAGATCACAGAGCTGCTGGTACCTGCTGGTACCTGCTGGTACCTGCTGGTACCTGCTGGTACCTGCTGGTACCTGCTGGTACCTGCTGGTACCTGCAGCTGCCGGTCATGTTTCCATGACGACACAGGGTTCACACCAGTTCTTCCACTAGTTGTTTGAGCAACTTTTCAAACCACGTGAATGGTTCCTTCACCTAGTTTCCCAATGTTAAGTAGACTGAGCACTGGACTCTTCCTGAAGTCGTTGGAAATATATCAACTCGTCGTAGGCTCTGGGTGGTTGGTGGTTCCCTCCACCAGGCTGATCACATGATCATGTGTGACTCTGCTACATCACCTTCACACTACACTCGGCGGGGTTGATGTGCTCTGCTGCATCATATTCAAAATTGCATCCAGCCAATCGACACTTTTAACCTTCTTCATTCAGGGTGGCTTCTTCTGTCTGATGCTACAAAAACATTCTGAAATAAATTAATCTGCAACATTTCACATGAAGGTGCCCTCAATCCTCCATTGTAGTCTCTCAGATCCACTGACATACGATATCTCAGCGCTTTTCCACAGTCAGCCTGACCTTTAAAGACACACTGCCGCCATTTAAGGGGAATACAGCCGGTGAAATAAAAAACAATTCAGCTGCAAGAAAAATAGTTTTTAAATGAATTCACTTTGTTGCCCCTTGACACAGAAATCAGACGTGTATCAGAGCTATTTAATTAGAGGCCGAGCCGGAGCAGGGCCGGGCGAGACCCTATGGGAACGGGAGGATTATTATTATTGTTTCACTGTCATCTACTGAACAAACTGCTTCATTTAGACCACAGGAAGAAGCTCAAACCTTCCTGAAAACTGACACACGTCAAAGAAAAGTGACACACATCAAACCATTTTACACTTCATGGTCATTGTGCATGGTTGGCAAAATGGCTCCATAGTGCCCCTACATTGTTCTAACATTTGTAACGTCTTTAACAAGTTCACCTACATCCAAACACTTCGGTGGACACATGCAGCACGTCGAGCCGCACAAAAATGTCACAGCCAGACTGTAGCCCGACAGGAAGTCACAGGGTACGTCCAAATAGTCCCTCCTTCCTGCTTATCTGTCGACTTCACCTTCACCCCGTGGAGGACGTCAGGGAGTTAAGGAGAGGTGTTAGGAGGCTTCCTAAAGTCGTTAGTGAAAGGCGATCACGTTAGTGTGACAGCACTTTCACTGAGCGACATCATGATAATCCGACGGCGGCGCAAGTTAGTGACGTGTGCCGTGGTGGGAGAAGAACTACAAGTTTCCAAAATTGGACAACAAAAGCTCCTTCCTACCACTTTCCCCCGTGGCTCTCACCGCTTATAAGCTGAAATCACAAGGTTTGAATGTAGCTCAAAGGAAAAGAGGCTCCAGGCTGCCAGGAGCTAAAGTGGAACTGAAAGAAGGTCACGTTGGGAACGGCTGCTCACCTCAGCTTCACTCAGAAATCAACATTCATCCAAAACAAGAGGATTTGATCAAACTGTTGTAAACAAACAAACGTCCACCGTCACAAAGCTCCTGGTGAATGAAACATGTTAATAAAGTCTCATGTGACTAAAACGTCTCTGATCTTCTTTCTGTGTTTGATGTGATGTGATAATATCTGATCACATCTATTGATCATCAGAACCAGCACACATCATCAACACTGACATGTAGACTTCACTGTGTTGGTTCTCCAACATCACAACTTTCCTCCTTCATCTGCTTTTAGAGGATTTACACTTGTTCAAGGCAGATTATTGTTTTGGTAATTTACATAATCTGTCAAACTTTTTAATCCTCCTGAGTTTCCCTCAACGCTCCGATGAGCAGGTCCCTTTAAATGTTGTCGCCGCAAGGCATTGTGGGTAGCATGAGCTGGTCTCCTTTGGTAAAGGAAGCATCAGTGTTTCCTAAAGGAAGCATCAGTGTTTCCTAAAGGAAGCATCAGTGGTCTCCTTTGGTAAAGGAAGCATCAGTGTTTCCTAGACTGAAGGAAGCATCAGTGTTTCCTAGGCTGAAGGAAGCATCAGTGTTTCCTAGGCTAAAGGAGGCATCAGTGTTTCCTATGCTAAAGGAAACATCAATGTTTCCTATGCTAAAGGATGCATCAGTGTTTCCTAGGCTAAAGGAAGCATCTAAAGGAAGCAACGAGCCTCCTTTCCTTTGCTTAGTGAGAATTGGGACATTCCTTATCATAAGGAATCATAAGGTGGCCTGTCACCCACCGAGTGACAGGCGGGAAAAACAA
>OMNM01065157.1:4871-14969 GCA_900302745.1 Parablennius parvicornis | reverse complement strand
CTCATATTCGAAAAAATACGGTAGTTGAAGATGTGTATTATTGTCAGACTTAGGTCATGTGTACAAAGGAGTTGTCATGAAAATGCAACGTCCTTGAAAAGGAGACGCGTGTGCGTGTGTGTTCCATAGACGCTGGCCTCCAGCCGGGGTCCGTGTGGACTTGTTGTTGGACTCACTGGAGGTGGAAAAGCCGCAGCTGCAGCTGCCGTCTCCCATCATCACATTTCCTCTGACAGGTGTGAACAAAGAACACAGAGAAATGTCACTGCAGCATTTTGAAGTCACTCGGGCACGGCTCGCATTGGAGAATGAGACTGCCTTTGCACATTATGCAAATCTTATTGACAGCATATCTAATGCTTTTATTAGGCTAATTATGCCTGAGGTCAAATCTGTCCACAGCGAAGCGAGGGCCTAGTGGCACTGTGGTTGATGGGAAGGTTAGAAAACAGGTAATAATTCAGGACAGCTTATCATATTGTATCATCTCCACACACACACACACACACACACACACACACACACACACACACAAAATTCATTAAGTTGTGTGAATGGCAAAATTATCAGTAATGATCAGTCTCAAAGTGTTATCAAAAGTGCTTTTTATTTGTGCAATTTCTATGCAGTAAAACATCTGAAAACAGCCACCTGAAACTGACTGCCTGCTGATCACATACACATTCAAAGACAAACCATAAAGCTTGTACATAAGGTCCATCCTCTTCAGAGATGATCTTTTATCAGGGCTGAAACTATTCATATGTATATTTAATCACCTTCAGCTGCAGCAAAACATTTAGCAGCATTAAAAATATATGAAGTGGTTCGAAAAGGTTACGTACTTTTTAAATTGGTCCGCTTTCCTTGGGTCAAAAGGTGACGCTGGTATTAGCATATTCAAGCTCCCTCCTTGTTTTAAGTGTTGAATACGTCTACCTATAGACTGAAACTCATTTTGCTCGCTGGAATAAGCTTCATGTGTGTTGTATCTATTCCTGTTATGTAGAAGCCTGCAGCTCAAATCACATTCAGATAAACTATTAATCAATCAATCAACTTATTATTGTGTCATCTGCATAGTGTTCAGTATACTAATCAAGCTTTCAGTCAGTTAACTTTGGATGAATAGAGGATGAGACTTTAACGTCTTGTTTACGTGACGTTTTCAAGTGTTGTATAAAAGGACTCCCAGAATGCAACAAGTTTTCGGTGGTTGGTGCCACTAAATATGCTGTTTGAAAGTTGCTCTCAAGGTCAGACTTTTCAAAGATTATCCAACTTTGTGTCCCTGGAAACAGTGGAAATTGCAACTTTTTGAAAATGTTCCGTCTCCATGGAAAGAGGACGCAACGTTGTGACGGCAATGTGCGATGAGATGGACAATGACAACAATGGCAGCCTCCAGTGTCATGAGACCCAGTCTATAATCTCCTGGGACTATGTTTTCAGGTTTTCAGCGTTTCTGTCGTTTCCATGGAAACAGACCTGATTTTGAAAACATTGCCATGTAAACGCACAACTTCTCTGTAATGAAAACACAAAAAAAAGTTTTCACTTGAAATGTTGTCACGTATAAGAGGCCTATTTCATTGTGGATGATCATTAGCTTTCAGTGCTAACAATGTTAGCTGACCTAATGACTGAACAATTACCAAAAAAGAAGAAAAAAAACAATAATGAATGTGAAAAATTTGCGACAGCAGTACTACCTCCAGACATTTATTTCTCAACAATTTATCATACAACTATAGCTTTGGTGGACGTAATGAAACTAAAATGTCTCTTTTGGTTATAAAGGCTGCAATCAGGCTACTTTTTTTTTTCTCTAACTAGTTAATAGTTAATGTTTTGTGCAGTATTGTGCAAGTTAAGGTTTGATTAGTTCCAAGTGAATTAGTGCAGTTTCTTTACCAGTCACTAAAACAAATAAACTGTTACCCCTATCAAATTGATTGACAGGTTGATTGTGCAATTGTAGCTCATCATGAAGTCTCTGTTATATCAGCCAGGTAGCATTAACAGCATTTAGCACCCCACTGGTAATTAAGTGAGTAGGAAAATTAACTATGGGCATGTTGATTATCATCGTATTTACTGTGGGCAAGGCATGCATTGAAGTGAATATACTTGACTCACACGTTTGATTCAGACTTCCTAAAAGTTCTCTGAGGGGGGATACATTTTTTTGCAATGCAGAAGTTTGAGTTGCATCTGTTCTGGGAAGAAATGAATGGATGAACTAATAAAGAATAGAGTATCAACAAAAGCGATGTAATCAATTAAGATTCATCCATCCATCCATCCATCCATCCATCCATCCATCCATCCATCCATCCATGTCAACACTATACAGATGATACAATAGTAAGTGACACATTTTTGGGGTTCAAATCATTTTTTCAGATTTGTCGCTTTGAAACATTTCTTGTAGTTTAATGAAGTAAATCTCCACCTTCTATACCACTTAATCCTCTTCAGATAATGATGCCAGATTTAATCATGTTATATATGCCTCCTCTGCATGGATAGAAACTTTAGTTATATGACAAAGTAATATCCAATTCAACCTTATGTTATTTTAAAACACATTAAAAGACACTACAGTGGGCTAAAGTGCTGTGCAAAGAATAAATTAAATGTAAAAGTGCATATTTGCTCACATATTTACACAAAATAGATAGGAAACAAAATCAAATCAAATTAAAAGGGGTAGAAAAATGGGTGGTATAAAATACATTAAAAGACTAATTTAGAGTAAAATAAACTAGAATAAAAGTTCAAAAGCTCACATGGTGTTAAGACCTAAGAAAAGGGGTTTGATGTAATTAATATCTATCTATTGCCAATGACACATTTACCTATCATGTTTTATTATCTCATAAACTAATCATTTTTCAAAATCAATCATCCCAAATAACACTAAAGTCTCTATAAATGAAATAATGACTCCTATATATAAAAATTGGAAACACAACGGCAAAAGAACAGCTCTGTTTTCAAGTCTCGCTGGAACAATAACTACAAAAATATCAGTATTTAAATGTGATTATATAAACAATACAATTGTAGCCACACAAAGATGAAGAAAGAATGAAGAAATTGTTTCTTTTTTAACATTTCTCTGAAAAGCAGAGCCTGGAATTTGACGTTTTACGCGTAAATTAAAAGCAGTGCACGTCTGCAAGGCTATTAGGGATCACGTCACACACAACATTCTGTGAAGTCAATAATTAAGTGCCTAATAGTCCCTTGATAAATATTGAAATAATAAAACATTAAAATGTTTGATTTGCCCGAGACATGCCATGATAACCAGGCATGTACAATAATACAATAAAAGGAGGTTTGGTCATTTTAATCTTGAATACTACTTCTGTCCATCTTCTAATATTGCTTGCTGCCTGACTTTAATTCACTTTTCGTTTTTTTGTTTTGTTTACTGTGTAAGTCTTCAATGTTCTTTGAGTTTTACTGCCACAAGTACATTTCTTTTATCCATAAGCACATTTCTTTAAACTAAGCAATAAAAAAAGCAATTATAGAGCGCGAAACTTCCACCTGATATGTATTCTCCTTTCATTTACTCTATTTTTGTATTTTTCCTATCTCTTCTTCCTTTTAGGTTAGTTTTTAATCTGTGATCTCAATTTACTGTGTGACACTATATTTGATTGTAAGCACCAACTTTCTGTATATTTTTCAAATGTTGGTTCAAAAAATAAACAATATGAAATAGAGGAAGTTTTGTCACCCAAACCACAAAACTGCAACAAAGACAGCTTTGTCAGACCTCATGAAAGAATAAAGCAACTCAAGCTGGAGAAACTTCAGCAGTTGTGTCCGTGCTACTTATTGAAATCACATGAGGTGACTATATTCACATTAAGTTTCCACAACGTTTCAACGTTTACAAGTAAAAATGCATCATTTTCAGAGTGTTTGCTTCAGAAAACTTTCACGCTTATACAGCAACTTCTGAAAATGATGTCTATTTACATGGAAACAGCAGACTGCTGAAAATTATGTCATGAATATATAAGGCCACTAGTGGGTGCTGTTCTTTGTTTCTGTAATGAAACTACTGGACTTGGAGTCATGACACTCTTTGTAATTGTCCATCTACTTGCGCATGCATAGAAGAACTGTAGTATTTCCTCCGGCCGTGGTGTGCAGCACTTTTTTAGTGTTTTAGAAAGGTTCATAAGCTTTCAGTGGGTCCAAGCACCATTGTCATGTAAACAGGCCTCAGGACTCTGTGCTAGTTTGGGAAGTTTTGTAGACGTTACAATATCTGACGGTGTCAAATTGTATAATTGTGCTACATTACCTGTCCTTATATGTAAAATCAGGTAACGTCCCCGGTGTGAAAACCCCCAAAGCATTCACTGCCACAGATACAACTTAATATTACCACTGGCAGTGATTATATCCAGTCTTGATGTCAAATATATGTGCTGTACTGCACCGACCCAATGATATTTCTTAAGTTAAAAGTCAAAGAAACATTTTTGAAATGCTGGGGATATGCAGAGGGGGGATTGTGTGAATATTACAGAGGCGGTGATTGGATATTGCTTTACATTTTCACCCGGAGAGCAGAAATGCATGATAAATGTCTCTTTTAAGATACCACAGGAGACGCAGACTGTTTCCTTTGTGCTCTTTTGAATCTGCTGCTGTGTGTATTTTCAGTTTGAAATACAAAGCCCCAAGTCAGTCTGACAGAATTATTTTGGTTACAGAACCTTTGGGCCCATTACGAATACTATTATGTAGATCAGCCTTGGGGAATTTCTTTTCCACGTTGTGCATTTGGATTGTGACACGCCCGGCCTCTCATTTCATTTGCCCATACAAATAAGCCTGTCAGTCTCAATGCTTTAAAGTTATGGAGGATTTTTTTTTAGCACATTTCACCGAGCAACTTGTTTTTCTTTAAAACGTTTTACTCACCGAAGCTCCTT
Source organism: Parablennius parvicornis (assembly GCA_900302745.1). Lineage (NCBI taxonomy): Eukaryota > Metazoa > Chordata > Actinopteri > Blenniiformes > Blenniidae > Parablennius > Parablennius parvicornis. Next base: position 10,002 of record OMNM01065157.1, on the reverse strand, counting down.
TTGAATGCAAACTGATAAAATTGTTGCTACTTGATTCCTTCTCACAGTATGTGGAGTCTTATTTACACTCGTGTGTGCAAATTCTTTGTTTATTGGCGAGACATCCTAAACCAGTGATTGATGCAGGTTTATTTATTTGTCATCCGCCTTTCACAGTCTATTATACAACACGTGTGTATGTGGAAAATGCTATATTTATTCTCGCTCATTATGCTGCAAGTGCAGCGATCCCAATTTTGCTTTCCACATAAGCTTTTGTAAATAAAAAAACTGTTATAGTCAGTTTTGATAAGTGATGCCCCAGCAATAAAAATGGCTTTTACTGGGAATGGGTGGTGCTGTCAAAAATAATCATATCGAGACAAAAAAGAAATTCAAAAAACAGAGGATAATTCAAGTTTAAACTGCTGCCACATTTGTTTCATCTTTTCATTCTCTTAACTCGTAAACAAGCTCAATTTAAAACTGGGACATATACAGGGGTTACTCAATACTCTGTCAATATACAATATGTGAAATATAGTATCACAAACACCCTTGAGCCCAGTTTAAACAAAAAAAATTTTGACAAGAAACCAAGTCATTTTAATGATTTCTTTTCAGAATATTTTACCAATCAAACAGCAATGTTTACATATTGATTGACATGGAAATGACAAGAATGCTGTTGTTGGCACTGTTTTTGCTCGTATTACAGCCATGCATATTTGTGAGCAGAAAAATTGTGCACCATACATATTTAGAAGCCTTCAGCTGTCTTTCTTCCACTTATTGGCATACTTAGGCATGATTTACACTGCAATGTTTCAATTAAAAACGCACTGTTGTGGCGTCTTTGTGTCAGGAAAGTTTCATGTTTACATGGCAACGTTTTTAAACGAAGTCCATTTACATGGAATCGGCAGAAATGCTGAAAAAAGTGACGTTTGCTCATGTGGAATAGTTGGGTTGTTCACTGTAAAAGTGCCTTGAGATGTCAATTTATTCTTACTCCGACTGGTGCTCTACAAATGAAACTGCATTCATTTGAATTATTATTTTGTGGGATGAGTGTTGTTGAGTCTGAGAGATTGTTGGATTTCCAATCGAATGGAGTCAACTTTATTAACCCTTTTATGCATGAATTATGAAAATCACAGCGTGGATATCTACTAAGTCTCTTCACTCATCATTCCGCATACAGAACAAGCTTTGAACTTTTTTTTTTTTTTTTTGCCATATTTAAAAAAAACATTGTTTAACATGTCCACTTTATCATAATTGCTTGCACTTGGAAACAATTGAAAAATAATAATTCCATGAAGTCTTAATAATTTCCCTGATTTGTAAGGGTCTTTTATTTAATCAAAGGTTTTAAAAGAAAACAATTTGATTCACCCCTTTTTTCCATTTGCAAAGGTTTTCCACTGGGAGTCAGTATATGAGATGATACAACAGCCTACCCTGTAGTGGCTCATGTGCAACTATTGCATCAAAAATCATGCAAGAAGTTAGCTTTTCAAAAGCTGCACATTGTAGTTACCTCCATGCATAAAACGGTTAATCGGTTAATTGAATAATTCTGTAGATTAACCATGATTTAAAATTTAAAACTCAAGTATGCAAGCAGTGCTAACGATAATTTCGCAGAATATCGTGCAGCCCTAGAATAACCGTTAACTAAATAACCGGATCAATAAACAAATAACACATTGAAACAATGTTTTCTCCGCAGACCTGTTTTCATCATGTGTGCTTGTGCAGCTACAGTGCTGACTCCCAGGTTGCACTCCATGTGTTTGGTTTCATCAAACAAAACAAAAAAGTGATGATATTTCAAGTGTTTGTGTTGCTCTCCAACAAAGGTGTTTGAATCAAGACCGACTGCGTGAATAAATCTGACGCACAAATGAGATGCAGCTGTGTGGTGGATAGTTTGATGTTTAGGAAACAAACACCTTCCGTGTAATGCAGATAAACGCCCGCTTAGGTGTATTGGATAGTTCAGGATGGTTTCAACTGGTGTATAATTAACAGCATATGGGCTCAGACCACTGTACTCATAAATATTCCGAAAAATAGGGGATACTGTGGCTGAATAACCGCAGTTTTCAGTTTGATGCAATGGGGCTACGTCGAAAAGCCCACATGGAAACCCACGACATTGCCATCCATTGTTTTGCTAATTAGAGGGTAGTTGCTGTGTCTGGATGAACGCAAATAATTAGTCATAGATTTATTACTGGACATATGCTAGGAGAGCAGTTGCTCACACACACTAACATTTATTGATGCCTTTGTGAGGAGTCAAGAGAGACAGTTTGACCGGTGTGTTATATTAAAGTATATAATTTCAGGCATCCGGACACAGCAAGGACACACGGATGTGTTACAGTGTGAGTAGAAGTGTTATAATGTGACTTTTTGAAAGCGCCCAGGGCAAAGACAGCGAGCTGACCCAGGGGTATCACACCATTTACTCCAGCACTCTGACCTTTGCGAATAAAGGTACAACTCTCAGATATTCCTGCCTACACAAGAGATGATGTTAAGCTTCCAAACTACATCACTTCCAGATGATTTGATTTAATTAAACTTATATATTCAGAATATATGATTAAATCAGGATGGGATTATTTCATGAGGTTTGGGACAAAGTGCAAGCTTGAAGGAATACTTTTAGCATTAGCCGTGGACGTTAACTCGATGGTTACTGATTCCCTAATCTGCTCTAAGAATGAGCCAATACTACTTTTTTAATGGAGAAGTACAAGTAGAAGTACTAACCTTTAGTTAATTACCCATACTGAGTGCCTATACTGGGATTGGTAATGGTGCATCCTTAATCTGCACTTTACTGGAAGAAATCCTTATTCCACATCAAATATGTCAATCTTTAAGTGACTTTACCATTAGACTGTATCATGAATCAGCAGATATATATAAGCTACTTGTGCTTGTCTACATGTTGGTAGTTTGCGTTACCCATTTTATTGGTTCTGCTTCTGATTATCGGTCTCTTGTCTGTGACTTTTAAGAACCAGACACTAAATTTCTGATTAATTTAACAATGAATTCATCATGAAGACATTCCGAACTAAGACTCATAAAACAACAGGTTCTTCTCCAACATACTTCTTTTTTTCAGTAACTTAGCCATTTTCTAAACTTCTAAGTCACTATTTGTAGGTAAGAATCGGCTTATCATTTACTTTTTGTCAGATGCTTTGTGCATTGCCAGGAATCTCAGTGAAACAACCATCTAATTGCTCCCACACAAGAAAAAAAAAATAGAAAAGCTTCCACTGCTCATTTGGTGCTTGCTGTTAGTGGATTGCTGATCATTTCATTGGGTTTCTTGAAATAGGACATTTTGTTTGGCCTGGAAAGCAACGTGCTTGTTAAACAAGGAGGCACTGAGCAGAATTGGGCCCAGAGACTCACCAATTAACGCTTAATTGCAAATTACTGTACACTATGGATTGTGAAGCTGTTGCAGAGTGGCAGAAAACCAAAGTCAAGCTAGCTTAGCGACATTGGTGGGCTACAACACGAACCAGTGTTCACTCGGTTTGTTACACCCGTACGAGCTGATGTGATCCAGCGTGACAGCTCGAACACTAAGGCTGCCAATACGGGGTAATTTAAGTACACGTACGGTCATCTTTAAAGTGCAGCAAGTGGAGGCAATGAGCTGAAAGGCCTTGTGTTGACATGTGTTTCTAATGTTCTGACTCTCTATTTAACATCTTGGTCAGAATAGTGCAAACAGATCTCAACAAGCTGAAGATATTCTTTCAGCTTTATTGTAGATGCCAGAGGATATAGCGAATCGTGAATATTTGATCAGAAAAGCATCAACACAAAATTCAATTATCTCAGATAGAAATTTTTTTCTTGGTGGTGTATGTCGACATGAGCAAATTAGACCAAGCAGCCTCTTTGCAGTTCATCCGATGATTAATTTTGGAATGTTTTTTCATCGTATATAAATGCCTGACTATTTTTAAAGGTTACATATGAATAAGGTGGGTTGAATGCAAATAAATCTTTTCTCCGAGACGATTAATACAGTGTGTTATCACAATCTTATCATGATTCTTCAGTGCAGAGCTCGATGACTTGGACAGTCTTCTCCTCCAGATCAGGTCATGACCCGGGCGTCATACTCTACACTGTGCTTTTGTTTGATGTGTCTGAAATATTGACGTGTCGTTGTCTGAGTATGTATTGTACTGTTAGTGTTATTGTTGTTATTGTTATACATACATATTATTTATTGTTCATATTCTTTTGTTGTGCTACTCTGTTTATTTACTGTCCACTGGCTGCTGTAATGATGCAGATTTCCCCGTTGTGGGACAAATAAAGAAGGATCCATCCATCCATCCATCAATCCATCCATCCATCCATCCATACGTCCCCCTAGCAATGTGATTGTCAAATGCAGAACAGGAATTTCCCCAAGGGGGTTTATAAAGTGTGATTAGTCTAACACTGCCTTTTTGAAAATGAAGTGTCAATGCAAAAGTGACAGACAAATGTAGAAAAAAGACAAACGACAATACGTAGCTAGGTATGGGATACCCACGTTGCTTCCAAGTATAATTCAACCATACGTGGTTCTCAAAGTGTGTGGCGGGGCTCCTCTGGAGGCCGTCAGAGCGCTTTGTGGGACGCATCAGCAGGAGAAATCAGGATTATTGGGATGCCTTTTACAAACATTATTTTTCCTCAATTCGATTAAAAAAAAAACAATTTTACTCATGCAATTGTGGAAAGGGTTAAGGAGATCAATTAGAATAAAATGATAAATCAAGCTCAAGTAAGTGGTGAGCTGCAGTTATCAAGAATTTAACATATTACTGTCAAAAGGTTTAAAAAAAAAACTACAATCATGATACAGACATTGATACTAAAACACCCTCATAATTGTATTTGCATGGTTAAGCTTTTTTTTTATTTTATTGTTTCTCGGCATATTTATTTATTTATTTATTTATTTATTTATTTATTCATTCATTCATTCATTCATTCATTCATTCATTCATTCATTCATTCATTCATTCATTCATTCATTCATTTATTTATTTATTTATTTATTTATTTATTTATTTATTTATATATTTATTTATTTATTTATTTTTACCCT
>OMNM01065152.1:22921-33012 GCA_900302745.1 Parablennius parvicornis | reverse complement strand
AGATGTCCAGACAAAAATAGCTCTGTTGAGGAAAGTAAAAGAAGGATGCAGGTCCATCTAGGACAGGATGGATGCTGTGAAACTCTTTCTGCACTCAGCTCTGTTTGGCCGTGCTTCAGGTTTCTAATGGGTCCTAGTGGTTTGCTTTTCTCATCAAACATTCAGTCTTTGTACCTGGAGTTTCACAGGAAAGTTCTCCTGGCGACGGCCAGTGATGTGTGCGTGCTCTCACTCACTCGTGCGCTTGGAGAGGCACTCGCTGCTGCAGCGCGAATTATATGTAAAGTGTTTATTCACAACCTTCTGACCTCTGTCCAAGGGGAGTTATGAAAGCTGCTACAAAAGTGGCATGCAGCGTATCTGTTAAATTACGTATACTTGGCTGACACATATTGTATGACCTTGATATTCAGATAGTGTGTCTGAACAGCTCTTTTATTCAATGAGGCATGCCACTGTTATATGCTATGTTTTCATACTCACTGTACCGCCAAGTGCCTAAAATAAATCTACATAAAAAAACGGAGACAAAATAATATTGCTGTTATAAAAAATAGCCATGTGGGAAAAAAAAGGTTGATAATGACGCATGCTGAAGCAGACAGAAAGATTGGTGCTTTGAATACAGAAGGTGTCATTTACGTCCTTGCACCAGCAGCAACAGCAGGAGTGGACGACAACAAGTTATCTCTGGAGACATTTAATAGACTCTGTCCCAAAATGTTTACTGGTGCAAATTAATCATTAGGGGAAAGAGAGCGATCAAGATACTTCAATGTTTCCTCTCTTTATGTGCACGTATTCCATTTATCACTGTTGGCGGCACATCAGCTGACAGTGAGGTGATGCTGGTGGGCCACCTGTCATCCGTTCGCAGGGCCAGTAAGTGAAGACAACCCCTTCAGCTAAATGTAATAAAGTGTGACAGAGCTAAGCAGACCTGCTCATTAGCCATCTCTGTGCCAGCTTTGCGTGGTCAGGGTCTCTTCTTCTTTCATCTCTTTGCTGCGGAAGCACAAAGCCCAGCGGTCTCCTCATTAGAGGGGCTTATTGCGTTGATTCAACCCAGCATTACACACAGAGCGGGACCTGTTTCAAATAACACCCCTTCTTTTGCTTGCATGGAGGAAGGTGGTTGTTTTGCCCAGAAAAGCAGCTGAGCTGACGTTTTGCACTATTTTGGACGCTTCCGATGATGGAGGCCGACACTCACACTGGTCAACACAGCTACAGTGACGAAATGGTGCCAGCAGCAGCTGAACCACTGACTGCTACAATTTCTAAACATCTGCTCTGTGACACACAGAAGCCCACACACATCTGTTGACTGGGGATAATAATTAATGAGTGTAAAGAAAGGTGACATTTCAAATGAAAATTTCACATGAAATTCACTGCAACACATGTAATGAGCTATATTAATAACATAACACATACGTCTTTCAAAGTTTCAGCAAAAGCCGACAACCAAGTATGTAAAAGTATTAAACAATATATGAAACAACAAATATTTATATATTTCTTTACATACTGTAAATCTGGTTAAAAAAACAAAAATATTCAAAAATGTGCCTACATTTGACACTTGACAGGATGCTCATGCTGCATTATACAATCACGGTTCAAGCTGTTATCAAAAGTCAGTGCAAGGCGAAACTCTATAATTTTTCTATTGGATGATGAACTAGAAAACGCCCTTGAAAGCAGAATGAGTCATCAGTTGACACTATAGGAAAAGAAAATAGATTTTTTTATACAAGAATCACTTCACTAATAATTCTTTTGACAAATATTTAGCACGGACAGGGATAAATGAGGTAGACACAAACTCAAAACAAAGATGGTGTTTCACAGGGTCTTTACATCATGTCCCTACATCATCCCTTTTTTTCAGGCTCAACTGGAGTTTTGAATGTGAATATAACACAGTTGCACTTCACACTCATACACAGGCAGTATTGTTGCTGTTGTTTTGTTACATTTTTATTATTTCAGGGAATTAGATTCCCTACTGCAATGATAATACAGGTGTGTTTTACAACCTCAATACATACTGTTTACTCACCAAAGGCCTGAGAAACATGGACATGTTGATATTCCTTTGCTTGTTGGAGCTGCCTGTTAAATGGACAATACTGCTATGTATTGCTATGGATTTTTATTATGGATTCTCTGCCATGCTTCTCCTTTTTGTTTTTCTCTTTTAGCTCGACTTTTATAATTTTTTTCACTTACGCTTTTTTAACAAATTTTGATTGCACAGAATGAAATGTCATTTTTGAGAAGTATGGATGCTCTGGAGGTGATAAACAGGTGGTATGACAATAAATCAAAGCCTAAAAAATGAAAAGCTTGCCTCAGGATGCCTTAACCCAGCATTTTGTTTGCAAATATTTTTTAATAGTTTAACTAAATGGTTAAGATTTTATGATTAAAAAACTAAGTGGAGGTAAAAAATAGCAATTGTTGTACTAAAAAAAACATTTTGTGAATTTATTGTATGCATAATAGAGACAAATTAATATCACGAAGTAAGCTTTAGTATACAGTAACTACAATGGTTTGGAGTTGCAGTCTGCATAATAGATCACCCAATTTGAAAACATCTGACCACCACAATAAAAGTTTTTTTTTTTGCCTAAGGATCTTAAAGGAAATTAAAAAAAAATCTCTTGAATGTATAAACGTGAAAAAACAGTAGGAAACAAACAAACAAAATACCAACAACTCAAGATACACCATGAGAGCTCTATGGGTTTGTAGAGGTAAGATGAGATTCACTCAACCAAAGGGGGGTTGAAGCCGATGACCTGAGGGTCTCAGCACTGATCACGTGTCTATTCTAAAAGATGGTAAATGGACACATATTTATTAGCAATATATCTTCACTTGAAGCATCCAGGCGATGGATGTGGCCTGTGAATACAATATCCATCCTGTCTTCAGCACCATGGACAGCACCATGGCTAACAGCAGAGCTCCTCTTTCATCACCTTATCTGTTGCGAGTTAATCCATCTAATCAACGCATCATTCACTATAACACAGGCACTTGGCTTTGAGAGGTTTTGGAAACTTAACACGTGAAGAAATCAATGTTATTTATTTATGTGCCGGTTATCTGTGGGTATCCCTGTGAGCTCAGACAGCGATGGCACTAACCTGAGGCTGCTTGCATCCAGCCGCAGATCTTGTACACGGTGGAGGTGCTGAGCAGGAAGAAGAGACTGAAGCAGCCGATGCAGGTGACCACCAGCATCATAGACATCCCAATGAAGAAGGAAGCGGCCTTGAACGCACTGGAGGGGATCGCGGCGAACTCCGTGAAGCTACCCTGGCAGGCCAGCTCTCTGGAGACTCCGTCCCCGATGCAATAGTGGAAGAGGCCGAAGTAGCCGACCTGCGGCGTGTCCATGCCATCCCCGATCCAATAGGGCTGTGAGAAGATGGTCACGTTCACGATGCCGAACAGGATCGTGAAGATGGCCCATAAAAGTCCGATGACACGCGAGTTACGGACGTAATTGGTCTGGTACAATTTCGCAGCTTCTGCAGACGGTAGCATTGATGCGGCAGATCCAGGTATCATCTTATGCAATCCCGAATATTAAACGAGTGTTGCGATCTGTTCGAGCACAGAGCGACGACTTAACATTTAGCACATCGACGGAGCTTCTCTCACAATCACAAAATTGAAAATAATCATCAGAGGAGAGATGCGACTGCAACACGGCAACAACATCTGTCAGCGCGCGATCAACTCATGACGTCGCATCCGAAAAGCAGGCAGCGAACCAAGTGAGCGTCTGAAGCAGACTGCCCGAGCCTGGAGATGAAGACCAACCACCGCACTGCGAGACGCGCTCTCTGCTCACTGTAGCCGCGTCCAGCCGTCAGATGTGCACATCGCTGCTCCGCGATGCCCTTGGAAAACCTTCCGACCGACGGGGAGCTGTGTTATTGACGTCGATCCACAGCCCCACAAACATGTGACGCGCAACGTATGAACCTGATCAGAAACAGCAACAGCCTATAATAACGAGCGCTCCTCCGGATGGTCGCGCCCAATAACTCACAGGCCCCGCGTTACTGCAAATCAACGCAGCCTGCCGCAATTATACCATTGAGAAAAAAAGAACGACAGCCCCCCTCAGGATCGTCAGACAGGGATGTATTCTTTATGACAGCATCGCGGGGTTGTTAGGGAGGCTGGGAGTAAGAGAAAGGGGGAGGGGGAGGGGGGTGCAGATGGTAGGCGCAGAGGCAGCCTGTGATGCGCGTTTGTCCGTGCAAATTGTGACACACACCTTCTGTGCGTGATAACGCTGCGTCAACATTCAATCAAGTGACGGAAGACCGCAGCACAACTTTTAATGTGCATACAAACAAACCTGAAGCACTGAGCAACAACCATTTTCTGTGTGTGTGTGTGTGTGTGTGTGTGTGTGTGTGTGTGTGTGTGTGTGTGTGTGTGTGTGTGTGTGTGTGTGTGTGTGTGTGTGTGTCATCTCAACATCTCCTTGTCCCTGCGCTACCTGCCAGGAAGGGCAGCCAAGACTGCTGGGCTCCATGCTGCTGTGCTGTCAGGAGGTTATGTAACACTTCATAAAGCTTCAAACGATGCCCTGGAAAAACACGAGGCTAATTATAATTACACAGCTCGTTCTTTCCATTGAATTATTGTAAGACAAATATTGAGTTAGCCATTGATTAAGGGGAAGAATAACACCCTTTTCACAGAGCTTCTACAACATCGCTCCCCAAGCCGGCTCAAATCTCACACATGTGTAGTTGAATGCTTCCTATTGTTTTTTGCATTATCAGTTATTAATTTCGGGGTGACAAAGTGGTGTGCAGGAAGGTCGAAAATCAAGCTTGTGTTCAAATCCCACTGTCGAGACAGGTCAATATTTAGGGTCAAGACCTTCAACCCACAGCTGGTACCCAAGCGCCACGCCATGTCAGCCCACTGCTCCAAGTATATGAGGTTCTCCTGTGAATAGAATGGGTTGATTTCAGATAAGTAATTCTCCCAAGGGGATATTTCTGCAATATTAACACTTGTTTGAATCCATCTGCAACAATAAGCATCGCCTACGTGTTAGATGACTTTGATTAGAGATATCACTAATCTCCTTTTAGATCCAAATAAAAAGCAGACTGGCGTTTGTAGAAAAGCCTACAGTTTAGAGTGTCGCCATGAGCATAAAGAGAAAGGAGTTAAAGACATTGCCAAGTTATAGTTATTAAATATACACTAAGGCAAAATATATAATCTGAAACACCAATGTAAAATCTCATGAAAATGCACAAAAAACTCTGTTTTACCATTGTGGAATAATTAGATCCTGCTAAAACAAATACAAATAATTCTGTAAACATCTGAGCTCATAGGCCTTCATGAAAGTTTGACCTGTGTTACAGGTTAACACAGGTCAGCAATAACAAATTGATGCACTAGATGTAAAATACACAGTATTGGGACAAGGACAACATTCCAAGCTTTATTAATGATCATAAATGCATTTTGAAGGCATCCTCTGCTTGCAGGTTGCTTACTGTTGTTGCCACCCCAAGCTCCCCTGAGAAGAAGCCCATGCTAAACCACTGGCTCACTACATTGGCAGAAATCTGGACAGCAAAGCTAGTTTGCACCTTGTGCTCATGTTTGATAACACAAATTATAGAACACACATGTACCATTTTCAAGTTATTCACTAATAAAACTAGAAAGGAAAGGATATAGGGACTGCACAATGATGTGGAGGAGTCAATCTTCTTGGTCCTGTGGTGTCCTCCCACAGTTCAGACATGAATCTGCATGTATGGGATTGTCTGCCTCTGTGTGTGTGACATATGATGGACTGGTTACTTGTCCAGGATGTACCTGCCTTCAACTATAGTCTGCTGGGATCAGCTTCAGTGCACCACAGGCCTGAATTGGTATGGAGAATGGAGGGAGGAAATGACATAGGATAGAAACACTTCACATAAATATTACCACTAATGTAATAAAGTATATGGATATTGGTACATTAGTAATAGACACATTAGATTCACTCAGTGTTGCCATGGTAACCACAACTACTCCCCAGTGCAAGATACCTACCACAATGTTATAAATAATTCTACTATAAGTGCCGATGTTTGCATTTAACACATAGTCCATATTTATTTCTCACCTTGATGATGCATAATGTCCGGAAGTTGTGCATCAACAACCAGAGGAAATTCTTCTTATACGGGCTGGAATAAGATGATGACTCATTTCGTGAGTGTCCACCAAGGATGTATTAAAGTCACCTGCGTTTATTTGTCTGTCTGTCTGTCTGTTAGCTGGATTACGTCAAAAAGTACTGAACGGATCTTCACCAAATATTCACCAGAGATGGATCGTAGGCACCAGATGACTACTTTACATTTTGGGAGTGGACAGGATCTGGATCTGGATTCTGGATCTGGATTTCAGTTTTTACGGTTTGAAGCAAATTGCATCAAAACTACTTGACGGATCTTCACCAAATTTTCACCACTGATAGATATTATTGGATTATAGAAGAATTGATTACATTTTGGAAGTGATCTGGATCTGAATCTGGATCCGAATTCTGGGTTTGGATTTTAATTTTTGGGGTGTCAAATGAGGATCACGACAAAAGTACATGACAGATCTTCATCAGATTTTTACCACATATGAAGCTTTGGAAAACTCCATTACAATTTGGACACCGAATCCAGATGAACTAGAACTACAATTACAATGCGGATAATATGTCTTTCCTTGGGTGTCGACATCAACGTTGGCGAACGCCAGAAATCTCTCATGGCTCTTGTTCTATATACGATTGTAAGCAGTGACGTGTCGTGAGCACTAGGGTTGGTCAGGCACGGAGTTGCAAATGGAGACCACCAATGTCAACACTAATGACAGTTTCATATGTTTCGGCTGTCAAGTGTTAACCAAAGGCCCCTGCATACTCCCATTTAGAAGCTATAACAACAACAAGAAAAAAGTGACGTCAGCCAGCTGATGAAAATAATTCTTTTTCAACAGCTGGAGTTCATACTCCGAGGAGAAGCTGTCGAACTCGCAGGCTACCGGAAATTGAAAAATAAATTATGATTATATCATATCTAAAACAAAAACTCAAAATGAATATTACATTCATTTCAATTCAGCCTTGGGTTCCCTGACTGCACGTCACTGATTGTAAGTCAAATTGGTCAAATAGATGCCTAACAATTTAAAAACAATGTTGACATTGGATGGAAAATAGTTTTGGTAAGTTTAAATATCCATCCATCCATCCATCCATCCATCCATCCATCCATCCATCCATTCATTCATTTAACCTCAAATGTATCCTTGGGGGAGGAAATTGGAATCCCTGGAGAAAATGTATGCATGTAGGAACAGCATGCAAACTTTACACTGAAAAGCCATCAAGGCCAAAGATGGACCAAGCATATTCTCACTGTGAGCAGAGAGTACCAGCCACTGCACCACCACAAAGACAAAACCAGACAAGACTTTAAAATACTTCTCAAAGTAGTCAGACTTACAAAAACTAGCAGAAGAACTTTCAGATAGGAGAACCTTTTCAAAGCCTGATTAAATTTGTCATAGTATCTTATTTAATCATATTTCTGTACCTTCTTGATTTATGTGCAAGGACTGTTTTTATTCAAGCATAATATACTGCTATTGAAATAAAAACAACACAATTTGATTCCACGTAATGCATGTTAAATACATCTATGTTGTTTATTCTTTAAAATATATATACATATGGTAAATTGATCTGTAGTAAAGCAGAGCCCCAGTTTATTGAAGCAGAGCACCCTCTACTGTTTAACATTTATTCATGTCCAAGAAATTCTGTTCTCACGAAACAGTTTTAAATCGCATTGAAATGATGATGAAACATTTCAAAGGAAAACTTTATCACTGCCCATCGCTGATCATTATCGCGGATTTCCTATCTTTTCAAAATAAATTAACTAAAGATATGAGTGAAACGACACATCAGTTTGTTGAAATATTTAGGTTTTTACTTTTTTCATATTATATTTAATATATTGTCACTTTGGAAAAAACGCTCAAAACCCGCCTAATGTTGCGAAAGGTGGTCCATATTTTTGTGATTTTTCATTGTAATCCAAATATGGTGAAAACATATAATATGGTACGGAAACTCGCCCGATCTGGCAACACTGACAGCGAGTCTTGTGGATGACGTCACGCGCAGCACGTGGCAGTCAATTCAAATACATAATTAATAATAATTACTGTAAATTCTGAGCAATACATATGTACAGCTGTATTTGTATATATTTTATGAGCTTTTCAGCACCCTTTCTACAAGGAAAAAAACACATCATCAGGTAAGTGTTTCAATATTCCAGCTGAAACCCCTGCTGGAACCTTAGCAACTTAATTATCGTCATTCATTATTTGATAATTTGGTATGAAAGTAATACTTGTAGAGAATCCACATAATGTTAACAGAAAGGAATCAAGTGGCCGAAAGATGTAAACACTGAAGCCATCTTGCCAATAAATCCTGCCAAACGTCATTATCAATAAATTGTCCCAAAAAAATGTATTACTTGGTAGAAAATTGAGCACGAATTAAATTTGCAATCAATAACTGGCTGTTTTCGACTACAAGTAATATCCAGATGTGTGTTTTTAGAGGCCTGGTTGTGTCTGTCATTGGTTTAGGCTTAAGTGACCTCATAAATGGCTCCTATCAGAAATATTCAATGACTTTTCTGCAATTAGCAGCTAGATAGTTTTCACAAGGAGACAAAAACAACAAAATTAAAAACTAAACAACTAAACAAAATAACTTTTTAACTTTGGAAAATGGAAGGCAGGTGTGCGTCATTTAAGTTGATTACCTGGTGTTATTAACATTAATTTACTTTACCTGGCTCACCTGTATATTTTGTAACATATATCATCTTAAAAATATTTAACACTTAAGGACTTAAGTAATTCATAAATGATTAACAGTGAATAACAACTATGTTCGTTCAAAAATATTAATTACATTCTTTATCCACTCTTTTTATTTAGACAAATGTATTGTAACAGCAATAAAGAAGGTTTTAGTTCCATAGACTTGTAATAGGTTGCCACACCAGAAGGTTACATTATTATTAATACCATCACTTGCAGTTTTCACTTCTCAGTTCTCCATAGTATCTTAAAGAACTGATAGTGCCTTGTCTCCCCAAAAGAACACTTGGTTCTCACAGTGCTGGTCTAGTGGAGGTTCCTAGGTTTTCTAGAAGTAGAATGGGAGGCAGAGCTTTCAGCTTTCAGGCTCCTCTCACGTGGAACCAGCTCCCACTTTCAGTTTGAGAGGCTGACAGTCTTTACTTTTTAGACTAGACTAAAGACTAAAGCTATTTACAAAAGCTTACAGTTAGGCCTATCTTCCTCTCTCGACCTTTCAGCCTCCTTCCTTCTACCTCTCTCTCATCAGCCTCTCTCTACCCCATCTCTTCCGAGCCAGAGTCTACAATATGTCTGTCTGTCCTCTCCTGTTCTCTTCATCCTCTCACCCCAACTGGCCAGCAGATTGCCGTCACCACTGAGTCTGGTTTCTGCAAAAGTTTCTTCCTGTTAGAGGGAGTTTTTCCTTTCCACCGTCGCTCATGTGGATTGTTTGGGTTTCTCCATGTTGAAAGCACCTAGAAATTACTGTTATATTTGGTGCTATATGAATAAAGTTGAATTGAATTGAATTACTACTTCTAGTCACACCATAGAACAAGAAGTTGATGTTACATAACAGTCAGAACAGCCCGGCCTCTATTCTGCTTACATTTATATTATTCACCTACTATATTACAATAATTACGAACACATATGGCAGTATATGATTACCCTACTACACAATGATGAAACATTTGATCAGTGTTATTATAATCAAACAACTATGTGAGTTTTTTGCACAATTCAGGCTTGGTAACTGAAGGGCAGACATAATGGACAGAAACTCATTAAAGGTAGGAGACACACAGAGGGAGTCAAGACAGAAAATCACAAAGCACACACTGTAAGGCCGGGTGAGAACAGGT
>OMNM01065152.1:8013-20691 GCA_900302745.1 Parablennius parvicornis | reverse complement strand
GCAGCGTGTGTGTGTGTGTGAGAGTGTGTGCGTGTGTATGTCTATGTGTTTGTGTTTGTGTTTCTGTGTGTGTGTGTGTGTGTGTGCGAGTGTGTGTTTGTGTGTGTGTTCGTGTGTGTGAGAGTGTGTGTGTGTGTGTGTGTGTGTGTGTGTGTGTGTGTGTGTGTGTGTGTGTGTGTGTGTGTGTGTGTGTGTGTGTGTGTGTGTGTGTGTGTGTGTGTGTGTGTGTGTGTGTGTGTGTGTTTGAGAGAGTGAGTGAATGCCAAAAAGAGAAAGCCTGTTTGTGTTGAGATAAGCCCGGGTCGTTGTTGTTTTCAGCGCACATTGTTTTCATATGCCTGCATGCGTCTGTGTTTGTGCACTTCTGTAGATGGTAGATTTAAATGTGCACATGATGGTTGTGAGTAGTTGTTGAGTTGTGTTGCCAGATTGTAAGTAGGGATGGGGCTGATCCGATCCAGTATCAGTATTGGGTTCTGATACCAACGTAATCCATGATCCGCCTCTGTGCGTTACGTTTTTATTGTTTTTTTTTTTTTTTATGTCTGCGTTACTGTGTGCTGAAACGACTACTCAAGGGATTCACTGCCGCTGCTCTACTCGCTGGCTGCAAAATGTGGAATGGATTTCCTAAACGGAGGCAGGTCTCAATTAGACGCGGAGAAATTAGTCAGGAAATCCATTCCACATTTTGCAGCCAGCAAACAGGCTAACATAGTAGCACTGTAGCTATCAGACTCGTTACGACAGCATGTCCGCTGTTTGGACGTATTTCACGGTCAAAACACCCAAAGCAACACAGCAATGTGTAATGTTTGCAAAGTCGTTGTATCGCAGGGCGCCGCTCTGCAGGCAGACGTCACATTTTTAAAAGGGCAGCTCGCTGAGGAGAACAGCACTGAGCACGTTCCTCCACACTGTCAGCAGGTGATTCAGACCTCATGAAACTGTGCCCAACTCCACGCAAAATTCCCTGAAAATAGTCCTCATCGTTTGTGCTGTGTTAGTGCTGGAAACATTGCTGTATTTGCTGAGTTTCTAAATAATTCCCCCAGGGATTAATAAAGTGATTCTGAGGTTTTAAAGATATAACAAGTTTATTATGAGATGACGTCACACAGTTGTCCAAATTGGACTAAAATAGTTTTTACTGCTTCCTTTTATGAACTTATACTAACGTCAAGTTGCCTTTTGGGAGCAGACATGCAAACATTAGTACATTTTATACTTTCTTGTAGAGAGGAGTTTATTACAGCCTTGTGTAAAATAAACACTAATGACAATAATAATATTGAAGCAAGCAGAGATTTGGTATCGGTATCGGCAGATATCCAAATTCAGGTATCACGATTGTATCGGAAGTGAAAACGTGGATCGGTGTATCCCTAATAAACAGTAGTTTCTAAATTGTTGACCCCACAATGGCGCCATTCTCGATAAGCGTCTCCCCTCCTTTCTCGTCGGCAGCTCGTCTCCGTTTCCCAGCAGTCAGTGCTCCTCTAAGAACGGAGATATCACATGTTTCACAATTCCTGAACTTGTTTACTGCTTACTATTTCTTTAAAATGCAGCTGTTTCTTATCATGGCTGATAATATTGGCTGATCCCTTGTGTGTATTCTGAGTAGAGGCCCACTCTGTTGCAAAACCCTGCACTTTATGTGAACGTGAAGTTTTGAGCCCCGTCATGGTGGCTGGCTGACCTTTGTGATTGTATTCCATTTTTGCAGGACTTAGGATTAAAGATCATAAAGTACAAGTCAAGCTTTATTCATCTCTCATATTCCATAGACTTCATTGAAGAGATTTTGATTTATTAAAGTGGAAACAGCTGAATCTGCGACATTTAATCAAGCACTCTTAATCTCAGGGCAGGAATCTAATCTTCCATTGAGGGTCGACTTCTTGATACATTTCGTGGTTCTAATTTACTATGAAATGTTGTCAGTGACTGAGAGATTTGGATATTGACAGATTTTTGTGATGAACACATTACGATGTGATTATCTTTTTGGGGTTTTGTCTTTTTGTGATCAAATCACTGCTTTTATCTGCTGTGTGATTACAACTGATAATGGAGAGGCTTCAGCAAACCCCTGTCCTGTGTTTTGAATTGCTTTCTACCCCCTCATCATCAAAATGGTCTCATCGTGTTGGTGATGCAAAATTACCAAAAAATCCTGCTGATTGCAGACTCGTGGCCTCAGCAGCTGAATGGCATTCAGAGGAAGTTTCCAGACTTTTTATTTCCCAATTGAAACTGAAGCCTGTCTATTGTAGAGGTGAGCCCCACTGTGTCACACAAACACTCCCTTGCAGGCTGTTTACCATAACAATACTGACACTGGCACTTTCCCTCGCTGTCAGGAGGACTCATATTTATGTATTTTCATTGTAATTACAAGGCAGTGTTTTCATATTTCCGAAATGCCCTTGTTTTCCCCCACTGGCGCTTTTCATCCACGACCGCAGATCAAACTGAGCTACTGCCAACATTTTACTTTCCCAAGCCACTGAGAATAAAAACCCACCAGTAAACAAAAGATAAAACATCCAAATGAAAGCTGGAGAGGAAGCAAAATCAACACAATGAGAGGGGTTGTTGAGTAGTGCTGATGGGAGGGGGGTGCGTGTTGTCGAATGCTGGCTGCTGTTGGAATTTGTTGATTATCTGAGAGGAATGTGTTCAAGTGTGTGTCTCAGTGTTCATAAGTGTTGAAGCCCGGTGCAGTTTGCTTGATTTATTCATAAATCTGTCAGGTGATCTTGGTTGTAACTTTTGGACTCTTCATGGAGGCAGTAGTAGGAAAAAAAGCTGGGCTTCATAATTATTTTTTTTCAGTTTCTAAGTAGAAATTATATGATGGAAAACAAGTCCTGAAAGGTAAATTAATTTATTATAACAATAATGCGGATGATTTAAAATGATCAGTCCAAAACCAGAAGTGTGATATAGCATATGAAGAATTAACTTACACTGAACTTTCATGAGGATTTCAGGAGGATTTGTCATGGATTCTAACAGCAGTTACTCATATCTTATGATGTAAACAATAACGTGAAGTATTCAACCAATAATTATCAATTGGCATGAAACAAGGCACATACAACGACTTTAGTTTACATAGTTGGTTTACATAGTGTTGCCAACATAATATGTATTGGCAAAGTGTTGAAGGGTGTTCAGTAGTTGTGGCTGGTTTCTGTTATATTATGATTGGAGGAAAGGGAGTTTTCTTCCAGGGAGCTTCTCTGTCTTCCTCAGATCAAAATGTTTACACTGCTCTCATGAGACTGATAATACCCGACACCCTACACTATACTACTGAGCCATTGAGCGCCTGTGAGCGTGCAGTTTGTTTTTACATGAGCAGAAAACAGATCTATTTCACACACAATTAAGATGCATTTTAATTACTTGAACCACATCAGAAGGTATTATTAGGGACAAAGGCCAGAAGGCCAATATACACAATGGTGGAACAGATTCTATATGTATTTCCTTCTGAAATTGACATCTCACAGACTGAAAAGTGGCCCAGTGTGTACCTTTCATCCATGGCTGGCTGGTGTAAAGTCCCCCACCTGCCAAGTTGGACAAAGCGTGTATCAGATGGTTGTGAATTACTACATGTATGTTTGGCAATGCACCACTAGATGGCGTCCTGAGCGAAGCCTTGGTCACCAGCAGCTCTGCCCTATTGGCAGATTATGACAGAGACTTTGTATTGCTCGTCTGTAAAGGCATATATTTTATTTGCTCTCAAACCTGGACGATGGTCCGCAGGCTGTTTTGCGTCAGTTTAATGTATGAGTCTAATATTGCTTTCTGTTATGTTGCCTCATACGTTGCTTTTTGGTCTGTCACTGCCAAAAGTGGGGAGTTATTTGTATACTGCCTTCATGCAAACAACATGGTTTAAAAATACGATTTTTATCAGATTTTCTGTGGATCAAATTAAATGAATGAAAGGTTAGAATAATTAGCAATACTCAATGTTTTTCATTTGAAAACAATAATGAATCATATACTTTTAATTGAATCTGCTATTTTGTGTGACCATGTGTCTTTTCACATTGATGGTTTGTAAAACAAGTTTTTGTCAATTGAGTGTCTGTATCCTTGGTGTGATCCAAGAAGTCTTTCACAATAGCTGCATTGACATCTCAGGAATGTTAAACATGATTAGTTCAACTAGACAAACAGGCTCTTGAGCAGGAAATGTTTTAAAGTGACAAATATATTCAGAGTGTGTTTGCAGGCATGAGTCTATTGAATGTTTGGCATTGTAGGACAGAGGCTGCATTTGCTGTGCGTGACTGAATAAGAGGCGAGCATCAGGAGCAGCCAGCTGTGCATATCTATGGACAAAAGCTGCATGTGGAAGAAAAAAACTTTTAGCCCTCCCGGGTCAAATAACCTTCTACCCACTACACACTTGTGCTTTCCTCTCTGTGACTGTTGAAATCACAGGTTCTTCCAATAAAATCTCAATCAATGTACTTCATTTCTCCCATTTTCATCCATAGCTCATCCCCACCACACAATTTCTCAGCACCTCTCTTGTTCCCCTCAGCTCAATCGCACCACACCGGTTCTCTTTTCTTAGCAAACCTTTCTCTCATACATTATTGAGACTTGTTTTTTTTCCTTGAGTCTTAGAATAAAGAAGGGGAACAGATCTTTTGAATTTTTAATGTCTTACATAAAAAATGTATCATCAGTCATTTCTCTATGAAACAAACTGGTAAACTTTTAGCAGGACACAACAAGCCAAGTCACGAGATGACATGGGACAGGCATAGAGGAGAGAGAGAGTCTCAAAATGTATGTTGACAGGGAAAATATCAGTGATCTTACGTAATCTTTTTCACCATTTTGGCCCTGCATTGATCCTCTAATGGCATTTTCTCTCTGCAGTGAGTAAATCCATTAAAAAGAAAATGTAAAATTCAGTGTAAACAGAAATGTTACATACTGTCTTCCTTGATGTTTTTTGTGGCTAGTTAAATTTGAGATCTTTGCGAGATTCACATTATGATTATTTTGTTGCTTGGACAGATTCATCTCCAGGAAAAATCTGAAACATCTGTTGCTTATGCTCAGTCTACAAAACCAGTATTTGACCCTTGCTGTTTAAGATGGAGTCTTTGATGTGGTTCATACATTTATTTCATCGAAAGTTGTTGTCATATAAATTACATTTTAAAATGATATGAACTTAGTGGAGTACAGATCCATTAAAACACCTGTGTTTTCCTGCAAAAGGAAGCAATGTTAACTAGTTTGGGCCAAATAGCTTTGAAAAGGTAATCCACAGCTAACGCCAATCATCCAGCAGTGTGTGCGTGACATCAGCACAAAAAGCTTTTCTGTGTGTTTGTGGGTTTTATATTGGTATTCCCCGCACAGTACCATGACTTGCCTAGTAGGTTAATAATTGACACCAAACTGCCTGTAATTGTGGGCATGTGCATCTCTTGTTGTTTGTCCTGTGATGAACTGGAGACATGTTGAGGGGGTCATGTTCCTTTCACCCAATGTCAACTGAATCTGCTCCCACTCCTTGCAAATGTAAACGATGGATGGATGTTGTATTGGTGAGTATGTGGTTACTGAGTAACAGTGATGTGATGAAAGGGATCCTGAAACTGTATGCGGAGAAACCCACGTCTCCCACCACAATTTCCTTCAGCTTGTAACACAGAAATGTGAGCTGGGGATCTTTTCCTACTTATTTTTACACATCTGTCCAGTTAAATGCTCATTATGAGCCCAAATCACCTCAATTTTTTTTCTCAGTAGAGAGGCATAGTAGCTCTAATTCTCACCCAGTCTTTACCAAATAGCAGTAGAAATACTAAACATGAAATGCATTTCAATCACAGACGCACCGTGCTATTCAATGAAAACCTAGAATGATTTGAGTTCTAAAGATTTTGATGCCTGCTACTGGATCATTTACAGTGGCCTGGGATTTTGTTTCATACCCAAAGACTGTCTCAGAACCTGATGCTTCATCTCCCCCTCCAGTCATCTAACCCAGCAGTCACTCCCAACTCCCCTCTTAGCTGATATTCAGACAAGACACCACATCTCTTCGAGTTGCAAGCAAGTCAAGGTCAGCTCTGTGAAATGCTAAGAACCTTTTGTAAAGAGACACTCTCTTCCATCCCCCAGTCCTGGTCCACACATCCCCATATACAATGAGATTTATCGGGGATCCAGCAGTAAGATGTGAACTGTGACAGGAGACAGATAAAGCCAGGTGGAGCGTGTTTACCATGTGTAACAAAAGCTATAGTAATGCTTACAGGCATACATATATTTCTGCACTCCTCCCACATTAAATCTTTTTTTTTTTTAATATAATTTATGGCATTTAAAACATTCAAAAAGATTCTGAACATATTTTCACATTGACTGCATATAATGCATCTCTGAGCTCAGTCACTGTTTGGCAGTACAGAAATAGGCAACATGAGGCAAGGAAACATTATGGCAGGTAATGTTTTTTTGTTCTGGTTTTACTGCTTCACCACAGCATTATGGGTGCGACAGGCTGGTGGACTGTCATCCAGTTACCCACATCATAAATTTGACCCCCTGAAGAAAGCATTAATGTCTCATCCTTTATCTTTTTTTATACATATATCGTCGTGCTCAAGGTGGGGGAAGAAGCCGAGAAGGACCTATAGTCCCAAGGGGTCATATATTCTTGCCGTAAGCCTGGAGCATGTCATCTATATTTATGCTCTCATTTAGCTGTTTGTATCTGCAGATTGGCCACAGCTTGTTGCAGCATATAAATACACCATGGGCAAATTGATGTAATGTATAGCACCCTAATGCCCCTCCTTCACAACCTTGTATCTCAGATGGGAGGTTAATGCCTTCATGACAGTGCTGGGTGATATATCAGTACTGCATCTCATTGTGATTCTTGACTTGATATTGTCTTTGATTTTAGCTACCGTGATGTAGGTAAGGTTTTTTCATTGGTTTTGGAGGCTGCATTACATTGTACTAATCACAGTTGTTTTAAAAGCCAGATAGTTTTGTCACTACTCTGAGAAAGAACCAATTGTTATCCCATTAATACTGAGTAAATATTGTTTGATTTTGACAGTTGACTATATCTATATCGCCTGTTCAAAAATAGGATGATATATTGAGTTGGGCTGAACACTGTAAAATGTTTGTCCTTTTCTGATAATATTTGTTTAAAGCAACACTATTTTCAAAGACTGTATACATCTGTGTTGAAGTGATGATGTATGACCACTAACTATTCATTGAGATATTTCACCTACAGCACCTATGTGACATTTAAATACCATTAGGATGAACATTGGTTTTACTTCACGTGTCTCATACTGTTTTTACTGGGCTTGCTCTTGTGTTGGCTGCTTTTTTCTACATGTTTGCAGTCTCTCGTTGCCTTGGCCAGCTTATCGCTGACTGCCAGCTATCTATCAGGGGGAGAAAGGTAGTTTAGAGGACAGGGACAAGGAGGGGCTCTGCTGCTCCAGTTTCAGAAACTGACAGCAGTTTCTGCCACAGGCCTTGGCTGGCTATGACAGTCAGGAGGATCCATTATGGAACCGGCCCTCATCCATATCAGTGTCTTCTGTGAAGCCCAATCAGCTAGAGGTGCAAACTCTAACACTGAAGGACACTGAGAATGTGGGTTGTATTGTGGTTTACAAGCCACCAGGGTGGACAAATGATCAATCAAGAGAGCAAAGTAGTCCAGCAATCATGGGTCTTTCTCAATGAGAGCAGTGGGTCACTTTGTCCTCTCAATTATTTAGCAAGCCAGGGAAGAGATTTCTTCTCACCATAGTCAAGGAAATACCTCATTGGCTGTTGTGGTGAAGCCTTATTGCTGACTGTAAAGCAGGTGTTTCAAATGTATCTGTACATGGACAATATGCAGAATGTATAGCCTGCAGCAACGGACAGAAATAGAACCAACAGCCTGGCGATGGAGTGTCAAGAGACAGGGGGCAAGAGGTTCAAATGAGGAGGAGGAGCAGTACAGGCCCAGCTAATGAAAGAAGGACTGAACAACTGAAATTTCTTGATAACAACAGGAGGGAAACTGGAGAGCATCCATAATCATATCTGACATAGGTGAATTTCCTCTGTCTTCATTTGAACGCCACTTCATCCCTCCTCCGATGGCGAAGTTCTAATAAGGAATTGATTTTTTTCAGCATGAGGGATCACAGTTAAAAGAATGACCTTCGGACCCTATAGCTCATTTTAGGTGTGGCAGGAGATGGTCCTCATCCCTGAGAATCGATGCAGCATACCTCATAACCATGTTCTGCCAATTTCAGAGGTGCAAATAATGTTTCATTTAGCATACATTTATGCCTGAGGTTACATGCACTGTCCCTACCTGCACACACCCCCACCTCCCACCACACCCCCTCACCGCCATTGGATGAGAGGGTGGAAAGTGATATTTCTTCTAATTCTGTGAAATGGTGCAGAAAAAAGGAAGAGGTTCACACCCCTAGTTATGTCTATCAATCGTGAGTCAGAAGAGCTGACCTCCTGTGAAACTTCATCCAGATGCCCTCATCTATCTGTCAGTGAATAGGAAAGGAGGTGAAGGAGGGGGGTGGTATCAGAGCCAGCAGCCAATCTCCCCTCCTTCCTCAGATGCATAATTCAGTGTTTCTCTCACAACAGCCTGAGCTTCGAAGGGCTCAGCTCCCCCAGCCATGCGGCCAGCAGTCTGCTAATATGAAAGAAGCTCAGAACCAACTCTGTTGTTCCTTCAGGCTTTCTGGCTGTACACACTCTCAGTCATACTCCTATGATTTATTCAGCTTGTTCATCCATGGCGTGAGTCTCAGACCCCAGTGGACAAGTTGGGAAACATTTTTGTCCTTGGCAGAGGAAGTGTGTCGACATCACTGTGGGTTGTCAGAGTGACACTAGAGTAGCTTAACCTCCCGCTGGTGGTTAGTTTTACTGTGCCTTCTGAACGGCTTACTGCTGAGACAGTTTACAACAACCCATGCTTTGGCCTCAATAAGCAATCAAGGAAGGAAGCGGTGAAGACAAATACACAGGGTGATGCTTCCTGTTCTAGGAAATTCACTTGTTTCAGCTTTAGCAGAATAAGTACCTAAATGAAATTAAATGTGTCTGCTTCTGTTAATATAGATACTACACTTTATCCACTGGTCTTTTACAGGTACAGTAACAGAGTTGTTGGTTTCTGGCAAAAGATTTGGGAGAAAGTCCTCGACTGAGGTTGTTTGTCTTCAGAAGAACTTTTCTTGGTTTTTCTTCCTTTTTTCTTTTCTTTTTTTTCAGTGGGACCCCTGGGGGTCTCCGGGTATCAAGTTGGACGAGACCCAAAATTCCACATTGAGAGCCTTCTCACTGCGCTATTGGACTACTTTCTATCTCCCTTAGGGGCAATATTATTGCAGCCTGGCGTGTCCACAACTGTGAAACTGAAACTAGATTTTGTAGGTTTGTCTGCTATCACAGAGCAGTGACAAGTCTGCTTTTTCAATTGGATAATTACGTAGCTCCAAATGATCCCTTTTACATAGAAAAGAAAAGCCCAATTATTGGACAGTTATTCTCATCGTGTTGCAAATAAGTCTCGTTCTTTTCTGCTTTTAATGTAATATTTCCACAGAAATGGCAGCCTTCATATTTATTTGTACACCAACACTCAATTTTAAATGTTTTTCACACAAAAAAACTGTCCTCATATAATTTCAGCGCATGGCCAGATGTGGTCTGCGAGCAGCAATTCTTCTCTTCAAGGGTGTGGATTGACCTTCAGCCTCTCATTATGTGCTTGCTTCCCCTGTGTATTTAAGGTTTTATTTTTAGTTCTGCAGGGCCTTGTTGATGATTATGCAAACATATTTTTTTGTTCCTTATCTCTCCTGGAACAAAATACTCTCTTTACTTGAGTTGTCTATGTTTTGCTGGGGAGGCAGAAGGTGATGGTGCTTTTTTAAATTTATTTTCCTGACCTTACTGTCCACATGCTGCTTCAGGTTAGAAATACTGCTGTGAAGTCAAACGCGATGACACACAATAACGGCGTGCTAAATAGCAATGTCATAAACAATGGTGGACAGGAGTTGAGTTAATTGAGCCCATGCTGGCCCTGTAACAGTACCAATCCCAGTCATGACCATAATCCATCAGTTTCTGAGATCTTTCTGTAATCCATGTTTAGAATTGCCATTTAATTGCATGGAAAGATTCCACCCTGGTCCAAGCAAATGGATTTGATCTCACTCACTGTTGTGAGAGTATTTGGTATCTCTCCGTCTCTGGTGTTCTCTTGATCCTCTCTCTAATAGGGAAGAGTGTAGCTTGGGGAGCAGGTTAATTATAGAGGGGCACATTTCTCATGTTTAATTATTGTTACTAGATTTTAAGCTGATCAAAATATTTCCTTGGCTTTTCATTGTCTAGAGTGGAAACACTCATTTTGTATTTTGCAACATGAGTCATTGATTTCGTTTTAGTAATATGATTTTCTTGAGTAACATTGAAAACATACAAAGCATGTCTTGTCAATAATTCATTCATGGAATCTCATCAGAACAAAAATCAAAAAACAGTGACGCTCTGCAGATGTCAGTAAAGATAAACTGCGGTGACACAGTCTAGGTTAAACAAAGGCTTTGCTCTGCATTTGCTGTCACTGAGCTGCCAGGGTATAACTTGGTCATTAGCTGGCAGTCATTAGCAACTTGTTTAATTGAACTCATTTACAGGCTGTGCTAATCTGCTGAGGTGACCTTGATTCTGCGTCTGTGTAATGTTTATGCCAGTGAAACAGAGGGTGTCTCTGTCTGTGTGCCATTATGATCACAAAATGAAGTTAGGCCCATGTTTGGTCATAAAAGCCTGCACTTCATTAGTCATAATTACCTTTGCTGTTGCCCAGAGAGGTGATGAGTTTTTTAGCTTGCATTAGACTAATGCCAGGAGAGCAAAACTCATTGGGAAGGTGCTGAGGGAATGAAGTGCTAAAATCTCAACCCTCATCTCTGTCTCTTTTTTCTTTTCTATCTCCTGTTCACTGTATATCAGACGGAAGCCCTGCCCGTGAGCAGAGGGGCTGTAAATCTGGGGCACTCGTGCAGGACAAGTAGCAAGTGCAGAGTGGAGGAGAGATGTGAGGGTGTTAGGGGGAGCTTGCTGGAATGATAGATTAATGAGCCATGGCCTTGTCTGTGTGGGGTGACTAGGTATCTGTCTGTATGCATGGGGGATATATTTGTTTGTCATGCGTCCTTCCTGTGTCACCCATGGCTCCTTTTGCCTCTCGTTCTGTGGTCGGTTCATCTGCTATTTAGATCAAAGCTCATTTTTCCATTGAGCTTTTGACTTTATTCTTATAATGAAATTAAGAAAGTTCATGAAATTAAAGGATTAAAAAAAAAACCACTTGAGTGTGGAGTAATTTTCTGCTACTACAATGCGCTATTAGTTGACACAGTGACACAGTAACACAGTGACTGCTAGACACCCGGGCTAGTTAGTAAAAGCAAACACAGAGCAGTGACACAGAGGAAGGAATAGATTTTTCTCCAGGTCCAGTGAGTTGAAAGAGAAAGCTTGCCTCAGGGCAAGAGCAAGAGACTTAAGATGCGATAGGGAGAGAGAATAAGAAAAGAATAGAGTAGAGAGTAGGAGAGAGCCTAAGTGAGTAACTGTTGAAGAGCGTAGGAGAGAAATATTGAAGAGAGGGCAATCATTGAGAAAAGGGCAACCACACAGAAAATAGAGCAGTAGAGAAACAGCAAGAGCAACACTTGGAAGACTTTGGGATGCCTGGCATTGAGTGCGAATTAACTGAAGGTGGCTAACCAAAATATAATGATAGCACAATGTTTATTTTAGGATCTAAAAGTAGATCCTGCTGTTTTTGTTTCTGTTGAAGTGGTCAGAACAGAGTGAATATACAAAGAGCATAAGCCTGTGATTGGCAGACACGTTTGTGATGGGGACAGACAATGAACGAAAGCTCTGTGAGCACAGTCAATAGCCATTTAGGGTAGACGAAGTGAGAGATGACAGCTGAGCAGAAGGGTGTGAAGAGAGGAGGATAAATGAGTGAGGGGAAATGCTGGGAGGATGGGGAGAAGTGAGTGGGGGAGGTCCTCTTGTATATTGTGGTTGGATGGGACCGTCTTGTGACCTCTGACCTGTAATTGGATCAATGAGTGTGTGGAGCACCGCGCTGAAGGACCTACAGTGAAGGATTCATTTTTATTTTGTATGTGTGTGTCTGCATGTGCTCACTGTAATGTGTATCTACAATTCCCTGTTAATTACAGCCTCTAGCCATGGTGATGATGACGGTGGAGCAGGTGTGCAAGAAGAATCATTCTCTTTGTCATTTGTACAATGTAGCGCAAAACCTATTGTCCTTACTTGTTGTGATTGAACTTGTGAGTGCACCTCATTGTCAGGCTGGATATGGAGTCAGGAAAAAAAGAACAATGTAGTTTTCATGGTCGTGTCCTGTTGTTCTTTCTCAGTGCTTTTTTTTGTCTTTGCTGATGAATTGCTCTTAAGATGGGAAATGCATCTATACAAGGTTGTGTGTTTTTGCATTTTTGTTGTTTTGTTGTTTCTTGAAAGGGCCTCATCAATGATTGACTCGTTTAAAAT
>OMNM01065151.1:52768-89239 GCA_900302745.1 Parablennius parvicornis | reverse complement strand
GGCCAGCGTGCCAGCAGGTGGCGCCGTAGCCGTTGCCAGCTCTGCAGGTGCCGGAGCAGGCGGAGCCGCAGCTCCTGCTGCAGGTGAGAATTGCAACTTAGCACCTTGTTCATTGGCATCAGGACCACTTGGCACGTCATGTAAACCTCAGACTTTTACCTCCAGGTTATATGTTTTATGCTCAAGTTTTCATGTACGGTTGTTTTGGAAAGACCTGATTTGGAAGATTGTTTATGCGTAGCACAATAAGGGTGACGTTTCTAGAAAATGTCAAGATTACTAATCTCGGTGACATAAATACGGGTTTATATTACCGTGACGGCACCAGAAAATAACCACAAATATTTTTTTTGTCTTTCAGCTGCTGAGGAGAAGAAGGAGGAGAAGAAAGAGGAATCCGAGGAGTCTGATGACGACATGGGATTCGGCCTGTTCGACTAAACTGTTCAAAATAATGAATAAAATTTGTTTTAAAAAAAACATCAATTTTTATTTGTACTCCCAAGTTTGTTTTTTGTTGGTGTAGTATGGATACTAATTAAGTATATGATTTTAATGAAGCAGGATTACATATTTGAAGCAATTGATTTAATATGAACAAAATCAAAAATATGAAGTTTTAAACTTGCATGAAATATGAGATCATGTCTTAGTAATATCTTCAGTGTCTTCCAGAGGTCAGTATTGAGTCCAAAATATTACAAATTCTTACAAGCCAGGGTTCAGCCACCTTCAACACTCGTTGACCTCACTGATTTTGGAGCCGCATTGCGGAACTCGTGGTCATTGATATTGTCAAACTGGCGCGTGAATAAATAATTGTAACATTGTATGTCAGCAAGACTTAGACTCAAGGAGATACAGCAGAGGGACCAAAGAGCCCTGGGTTGTCGACCCCTGTTTTAAAAAATACAAATCACTTTATTCACAGCTTAAAAGATGCATTGTTCTTTGGCTGAACTTTCAGTAAATAAAGGGGTAAGTACATCAAAAATCCATTAAAATAGTTTGCCATAAATCTGTATCCATTTGAACATTCAGTTGAGAAAACCTGCTTTGAGAACTCCTGAGAGGTGTCATTTCTTTTACATGTTTATCACTCGTGATTCTTAGTGAGTTTACAGAAACATTTAAACCACATCAAGAACACATTTTAATCTGGGTGAATGGAAAAACCATTAATAAGGTATTAGTTTATTTTGCCCCAGATGTATTTTGAGTTGCCACATGAACTGAGCAGATGAGTGATAAGAGTCCTGATAAATATCTGAATAGTGCATTCATGAAGAAACTACCATCATTTCCGGGCTGTAAGCCGCGACTTTCTTGAAATGCTGAACCCTTGGGCTTACAGTCAGGTGCGCCTAATAGTCTAGAATTACGGTATTTCTTTTTTACGCACTTCACAATATTTTAGCGCACTTACTGATGTTATTGAAAACAACAGTGATACAAATACATTTTTAAATCAAGTTTCTTCTCTAAATCAGTATCTGATTAAACTTTTTGGTTTGGCTTTTTTGTGCATTAATAAGTCAATTTGATTTTTGAAAGACATTAAAGACCTTGTATTACAAAATGTATAATTCAGCCTTTGTTTGGACACAAGTCCTGTTAGGATCAAGGGGGTTTTTATAAGGAAGGCCTGGTGAATACAGGTCCTGCAACAAAGCATGTCAATGAGAAATCACAACATTCAAACATGAAACTTGATCATACAAAACAGCTCAAAGGAAAATGTGAATGACAAGATATTTGAAGAACTATTCGTCATCTGGAGGTTACAAATGTGACCCGGAGCCTCAAACATTAATATTCTGATACGGTTGTTAATATTGAACTGATCGTTTCCAAGGTTACAATGAGCTGAGCTGAGACCAGAGGAACTAAACAGTTTTGATGTTCCTCTTTTTGATATAAGTTTATGAAGAAATTTCATAATTCATTTCTTTATGTTGTAACTATTTTCTATCACGTGTTTCTGTGTTATTTTGTGGGGATTTGGGGGATTTTTAAACTGACAAAACAATTTCTTCTTCTTTAACGGCTGTTTGTGGATGGAAGGCTTCTAAAAGTAATTTCTCCTCAGCCTCCAAAACTTTAGAAATGAGCAGATCAAAACAAAGTTTACCCAGCCTTTGTCTCCATTAGAAAGGGCTGATATTAAATTAAATCAGCATTTCTTTCTGTACAACTCAGTTGTCAAAGTCATCTTTCAAAAGCAGTTTGATGACTTTACCTCCTGGTGCGTCACACTATCATTCAGGAAGCTGCTCCTGCCATCATATGTAGTTTCACAACAGCAATTTATCCTGGGACTTTACAATGTGTGTCCTGAGTGGATTTCCAAGCAAACAAGAAGTGACAGATGGAGGAGGCAGGTGGGATTGTGTCATGGCCTCTTAAATGCTTTTAAACCTTGAGGAAGGAGCGTCGTCAAAACATAGACCTTCTTTAGTGTGTTTAAAAGTAAGGGACTGATGGATTATAGAGGACTTATGGTTATTGCTGAAGCCCAATACACTATATGTTGTATTAATACAATAATAAGTTTGCAGGCACTTTCAAATTCAACTACCCAAAAATGTTAATGTTCCCTATCCTGTTGAATGGAGAGCTGTTGTTGTTGACAGGGTCCTGACTGCCTGGACTAATAACTACCTTGCATTTGTAAGCATTTGTAGTATGCAAGGTTTCGCAGCTGCTGACGTGGTCTGCAGTTTAGGAGTTCCTCTGGGCACAGTGCTCTCACAGTGTTAGGAGACAAGAATCCTGAGTACCAAGAAGACATCACTGCCTTCTGGTGTGATCAGAACCACCTCAGAATAGCATTATGTGACAAAAAAAGATTTTCACATGGAACAGGGCTTGGACATTGAGACTCTGGACACGTTTGCTCTCAAATGTATTCACTTAAACAATAAAAACAAGATCTGGACTGATGACACAGGCGCCCTGTATAAGAAGGGTGTAATTTGTTCACTTTGCAGGAGTCTGTTAAATACAGTCTGTGATGGTATCAGTGATCTTGTCAACAGTGATCTGTTGGTGTTTAACGCAGGAACAGCAGAGAACTGATAAAGACAGAAAGAGCCTTGTTTATAAAACTATTGAGGATAGCTATTAGTCAAACTGAGTGCAGTCATGGACAACACCACTAAATCTAAAACACTGTGGCAAAGCGAAGCAGCTTTCATACAAGATGCTACTACAGTTCATTGATACCTGCTGCAATCACACAACACTGGTTCAGTTTAATTACTTAATTAATTATTTTTTTGTGTGCAAATACTGTGTATATTATATCTAAAATTCCATTGTGAAGACATTGTCATTGCAAAAACTGTCTACATCAGCATCATGTCTGCCCTTCTCATTTGATACGCTTCCTTATATCTGATACTCTTACCCATATCTAATTTCCTTCTTGTACTGATCAGGCTGTTGTAATGACTTGGATTTTTTCTTTTATTTTATTTGAACGTATACCAGTGTAACAAGATTGAAAAAGGTTTCATATATAGACACATTTTTTCTTCGATAAACACATTATTCTTTGTTAGAGTTTAAAAAGAAATATGGCGCCTAAATTGTTTACTTCTTAATCTGTTTAATTCAAGAATTGTAAAAGTAATATTGAGATTTTTTTTGAAGATAAGGGAAGAAATAGCCTTAATCATCTCACAATAGACTGTTGTCAGCTGTACATAACAGAGATACACACATACTTAACAGAAACATTTATGTATAAAAATTGTGCAAATACAAATATAAAAATACACACATATAATAAATATAATAAGTTAACTCAGTAGGAACATTTGTCAAATTTCATTTTAAAAAAGTACTGTTTAAAAGAGAAAAGGAGAGATTAATGACGAATATACGTAAAATACGTGTCCTTGGACACGCCCCCTCATTGGGTGACGTCACATCTAGTATTTATTGACGTCGAGGCCCAGCTCATAATCGTCAGACTGTGTTGCTCTCGGACGATGAAGGTTACCTGCTTCAACAGTGCTTGAACGGCAACCTTTCTACTGTCTTCTAACTCCACAGCACGCGGGCATTCGCTTTGATCACCCAGCTTTCCATCGACGACCTCAACTTTGTTCGTACGTCAAACCGTCAGCTCGCCGCAGCCACACCGACACGCACGTAGCTTCCCGGCTAACTGTTTGTTTTGCTAACGACACCGTGAGCCAGCAGCTGCGACCTCTCATTACAAGACTCTGCCGCTGATTACCAGGTAAGAATGTTCCTGTTAACCTTCTCAAGTGTATGTAATTAATCTACGTTACCGCTGGCCTTGTAACACGAGGCGGGCGTTAACGTATAGCAGACGGACATGTCGACTGTTGTTTATCACCTTGTAGCCGTGCGCGTGTGGCCTTGACGCATTTGTCTCTCCGCGCTGCGCGCACTGTTTTTCTTGGCGTCGGAATGCATCGCAACTGAACGCAAGGCAAACAAATCATTATCGGACATAAACGCCTCTTTTCAACTGTTACCAACCAATTTGATTTCTGAAACTGCGAGGACCTTTTTAAATGTGGTACAGGAACACTTTTTTTGTACTTGACCCATTTTTGTGTTGCGCAATCAATTCAACGTTTTTAAGAAAGCCATAAGCTCTAACATTTATTTTCGCTATTGACTGATTTCCACGACACATTCATCTTATGGCTCGATCATGGTTATTTCTGATGAGAAGGGATTAATCAATCCCAACTAATCCGTAGCCCATGATTTGATTGATGTAGTTTAAATCGTCATTCACTGCGTAATCATGTTTTATGTAATGATCAGGTTTGTCAACATGCATCAGCAGTGTTGTGATGTTTTTTTTTTTAAAATTGCATATTTCAGAACCATGAGTTCCCAAGTGAGACAAAACTTCCATCAGGACTGTGAGGCTGCAATCAACAGGCAGATCAACCTGGAGCTGTATGCCTCCTATGTCTACTTGTCCATGGTAAGAGTAAAATGTGTGGGCAGAGAGGTGATGAGTCCAGAGTGAGCAAATGTGGAAAATCCCCATGCATGACAGTTGATGGTATTACAGGAAGAAGTGGTTGGGGGGATGGGGAAATAGCTGCTTACTATATGCTTATGATTTGCTTTTTTTTTTTTTTTTTTTTGAAGGGGGTAGTTATAATTCTCTTCTTGAATTTTCTTTATTGTATAATCATTCTGCTGAGTGGCAGGGCCAGGCATATGGGGAGTATGGATGTGCTTGTAAAGCAACATATTGCCAGTCATACTAAAGTCTCCACTGGAGCAGTTGGTTCTGAAACTGCTGATCACTCACTCATACAGTTCACTTCATGTAATTGAACTGAGGTCAAGTAATTATGGTGTGACTATTTAATGAAACACAAGTTTGGAGTTTCCATTGAAATTATCTACTGAGGGCACAACACATAACCTCATTTTGAGAACGATGTACGTCATTGGTTAAGCCCAGTGTTGACCTCACACACCTTGTCATTTACTGACAGAGCATTTTGAAGTGTCTCTGCTCTATTAGATTTTACTTGATGGACATTGATTGATTTTGAATGCATGGTTTCCTCTTTGCTCTCAGGGATACTACTTTGACCGGGACGATCAAGCATTACACAACTTTGCCAAGTTCTTCCGTAATCAGTCCCATGAGGAACGTGAACATGCTGAGAAGCTGATGAAACTGCAGAACCAGAGGGGTGGAAGGATCTTCCTCCAGGATGTCAAGGTATGAGCTTTGTAACAAATGTTTGACCTCCTCAGTGGGTGTGATACCATTTGTCCTGGGGGGGGCTGTTGTCAAAACTGTGAGGGTGGTGCCAGGTTAAAAAGATATGGTGGGTGTGCATGTGCTGAGTTTCTTATCTGTTGCTGACACTCGTCTACAAACCCCCGCTGCTTGAGCAAAACGTTAAACTGTAAACCATTCACAAGTCATGTGGTCCAGACTGATTCTTATCTCAGATCTGTGTCTCACTGCTTTTTCTGACCCGTTTTGTATTGCAGAAGCCCGACCGAGACGAGTGGGGCAGTGGTGTGGAGGCTCTTGAATGTGCTCTGCAGCTTGAGAAGAGTGTGAACCAGTCGCTGCTGGATCTGCACAAACTCTGCTCAGATCACAATGACCCACATGTGAGTGTGAACCTCAAAAGCAACCCATTGGAGATGGTTTCAGGTAGTTGTGAAGCAATGCTGCAGAGTCGGGGTAATCTGGATGAACATGGGGGGTTTAGGCTCCCTCTTGGCCTAGTGTTTTTTTTTTTTTCTTCACTTCAAAATTTATGCCATTTGCTGCAGTTTGAAGAGTTTGTCCTTTTATAGCAAATTAAATACTAAGCTTTAAGTAAACTTCTTAAGGGCTTTCACTGCCGGGGAGTGTGTAATGTTAGTATACTTGATAGTATTGTTGAGGCTTGAACTGTCCATTTAATCAAGATGATAAAATAACTGTCAGTGTGGACGTACTCCAAATTGACTGAGCTCTTGTATTTTTTCAGTTGTGTGATTTCATCGAGACCCACTACCTGGACGAGCAGGTCAAGTCCATCAAAGAACTGGGTGACTGGGTGACCAACCTCCGCAAAATGGGCGCTCCTCAGAACGGCATGGCCGAGTACCTGTTCGACAAACATACCCTGGGCAAAGAAAGCAGCTAAATCCCTCCACAAGCTTCTATGTGTGCATTTGTGTCTTGCTTTCAAATGTTTTGAGAATATAAAGCCATCCGCATGATACCGGCCAGTTATTTGAACTTGTTTTATCTTCGCATTACACGAGGCTAAAGCCTTTCCATCTTGCACTTCTCTCTATTAGCTATGCTTTTGTTTTCACTATATATTAAGCAGTGCTTGATACCAGGAGTTGTTGATCAGACCAAATAAAACTGAACCCTCTGGATTCTGACTTCTGTGCTTTCGTCCATCTGTTATCAAAACCACTTGGATCTATATTGAGAAACGTACAAAAAACTCCCTGGTTACACTTCCCTTTTAAGAGAAAACATAACTTGGCTGTCGGCTGACAAAGGAGTAGCGGTCTTTATGAAGCATCTAGTTTTGTTTTTTTGAAGGTGAAACAAACGGAAAGCACGTCATGCAAATTAGTGTTTATCCGATTGTTGAACGTAATGACAGTTTTTACTGAAAGCCTGCAGTCGTTGCCCGAATATCCTTAATAAGCAGCTAGATGGGGACACTAATCCTTCGGCCTTAGCTTTGTAGACTTTTGATGTACGTTTCCAAGTACAAGTTTTTAAAAGTTGTGAAGATTTTGTTTCCCAGACTGCTTAAAGGTTAAGTGAAAAAGAATTTCTGGCTTATACGCGTCACCTTTTGGCATGTGTAAATAAAGCATGAAAATGGGATGCAACGTGGACATTCAGCACTAAATGCATGCACAGGGAGAACATACAAACTGCAGACAGACCCTCCAAGTCTACATATTATTGAAACTGTTGAGCATTGATACAGAATTCAATAATTTAAGGTAATTTTCAATTTTATTGTCAGTGAAAAATGTTATGCCTTGACTGAGGGAACAATTTAGTATTGGGGGGGGAACATTGTAAAAATACATGTAGGAAAATGTTTTAATACATTACTTCTGCTTTGGTTGTAGGTTTCCCATTTTGGCAAGGCTTATTTATGGCGCACCATTCAGACCCAAGGCAATCCACTGCTCTACAGATATAAATGAAAGCAAGGCAATTGAGAATCTTAAATGAGGATTATTTAGCTTTTCACATGAATTATGCTCATTTTCTTTATTTGTTGGGAACAAATGTGTTTTTACTTTTAACACATTTTATATTCAATCCACCCCTATATAAAATAAAGTTGGTGAATATATATTTTTAATAGTGTAATCATACAAAAATGATTAAAGGTCAATTTCATCATTAAAACATTGTGATCTTATATTTGAAAAATTAAAACATTTAAAAATGTTCCAATCGACAAGCCATGTCGATAGACTGTCGTGAGACTGGTCATTTACCCTACTGATGTGTTGCTGCAATAGTAAATCCTGCTAATTCTATTTTTGCAGTGTTCAAATCCACTGTGCCTGTTCTGAGTCATAGACCTGGAATGTACAAATAGGACTATCCAATAAAGCTTAAAAAAATCATGGAAGTGTAACTGTTTTGTGAGTAACAAATCATTTATTTAATACTTCTCAAAACACAATAGCACTACATTTAAAGGCAAAATCAATATATCCAATCTATCAGGAAACCATTCAAAAGTTTGCTTTAAAAAAAAAGAACAAATACAATATTCTGATCTCCAGCAGGTCATAAAGAGCAGACCCTCTTCGAAAAGGTTATGACCCCTCTTCTAAAGCAACAGGGAAACAAAGTATTGTACATGTTTTGTTTGGATTTTTAAGGAGCCTTGGACTGGTGTTTTGCATTAACTAAAGTCTGGAAAACCTGAATCTCCTTTAGCAAAAGTACACTGAATGGCAAGCGTATGAAGAGCTGTAATGAATGTATTATAATAATGCATTGATTTTATATAGTGCTTTTCTGGGCACTCAAAGACGCTTTACATTGCATTGTATTATTCACTCACTCCATACTCGGTGGTGGTAAGCTACGTATGTAGCCACAGCTGCCCTGGAGCAGAATGACGGAAGCGAGGCTGCCATACTGCGCCGTCGGCCCCTCCAACCACCACCAACCACTCACTCTCACACCGCATTCACACAGGCAGTTCAGGGTTCAGTATCTTGCCCAAGGACACTTCGGCATGTAGGCAGGGAGCGATGGGAATTGAACCTTCAACCTTCCGATTTGAAGACGACCGCTCGACCAACCATATTAATGACAATCTCCCAAGTTCTTTACAGAGTGCTGAAGCTTTGGGTTTCTGGATAACGGACCTGGTTGACTCATCTCGTTAGACCACTAAACAATGAAAATGTAGTATAAATGATCTAAAAACAGTTTGCTCTTGCAGTGTCTACTGACTGCTGCTTCTAGGCCCACTACAGAGGGGGGACAGCCTGATTGCACTCATTTACAACTACTGCCACATAAATGTACTGTTGTTAAAAGCAATTTGCTTTTCTCAGAAACTACTCTTAGTTATAGTTGACTGTAGCAGTCAATGTACCTTTATACTGACTTTCAAGGCACTTTTCTCAAACAAAGTAAATAAGATGTACTGTTTCATAATCGACCTTATAAACAAATACACACTAACCTCTTTTAGAAGAATAAAGGTATTTGTCATTAAAGCCTTGCATAATATTTCAATTTGGCTGTGCTCTAAGTCTTCATAACAGTGCCAGTATCCAAAATTAATGCTCAACTGCAGTGATGTGAGTAATTTCTGCTTTTTGTTTGAGAAGAGATCACATCAAATTAAACACATATGTGCAAGCAGACAATGACTGAAGAGTCAATAAATACTCACAGGTGTACTCATTACAATATATAAGAAATACACATCACATTCAAGTTTAATTCCCAAATGAAATGATCAAACATTGACACAAAGCTGCAGAAATTTCTTTTTTAAATGAGAGAACTGATACGAGCAACAATCAGCACTGAGTGGATCAGGAACGAGCTGTGGAAGCTATGAACATGCTCCAACAGTCACGTTCAGGCCTCTTCAAGCTCCACCAGCACACCGTCACAGTCTTTAGGATGAAGAAACATGACCGGTTTTCCATGAGCACCTATTCTTGGTTCCGCTGAGAGAGTCCTGATGTTCTTTGCTTTCAGGTCAGAAATCGCTGAGTTTATGTCGTCCACCTGAAACCCAGACGAAAACTTGGTCAATTATTCACCTGAGTTCAGTCAGTTAGTCAGTTGCACAATCTAGACTGTATAGAAATGTTGCTGTGTTGGCAGATTGGGTCCAATCTACAGGAAAGCCAGACTGGTACAACTACAGCCTGAAAACATTAAAGCATATTGTGAAGCAGCAGGTTTGGTTCAAAGTAGTTTTAGCAAAGTTGGAATAATCTTAAGATTGGTGGTCATGTGGATGCTCATGTGGATTTGTTTGGTTTCTTTCTGTTAAAAGCACTTAAGAATGACTGTGCTGTATGTTGTGCTATAGAAATAAAGTTGAATTGAATTGAATTTAATCGGTTACTGGAGATTTTAAGGCAAACAACATCCTAATCTCAACAACATTTTACACAGGATCACCTTTTACTAAACAAATGTTGACATTTCATGTAAATGCATGTAAACACTTCCAAATTAGTCTGAGGAAGGTAAGTATTTCTAGGAATGTTTCAGTCTCATCGAAATTAAGACATGAGGTCCACTGGCAGAAATATAGAGAACTGATATCCTCACACGCATTAAGTTATATAATATGTCCAATGACATTCAAGTGCACAATCTATAATAAGACAAGACAAAACAATATAATATAATATAAATCTATAATGAACATGTACCATTACATGGATTTTGTAACACATTAGTATTCCTGTGGACAAAAAAAGTGAGAGAGATCTAATCCACAACTTTATGGTATCCGGAATAAAACTTCTGCCAATTCAAACAAACATGCTCACATGATCCATGCACGCACGCACGCACGCACACACGCACGCACGCACGCACACAAACAGGAGCAAAGTTAAGAAATTTTAGGTTGAGGACATCTTATATTTATACCAACAAATAATGTTTAAATCAAAGAAATGCGTCAGAATATGCTCATTTTATTTTAGGAGTGATCTTATTGTCACATATGCAAAATTTTTAGCTCTTTATTTGCTTTATAATATTTTTTGTATGAATTTTGATGTTGCTTTGGGTTTTGTCTAAGAAGCATAAACATACAACATTAGGAGTGGCACAACGTCTTTGTACTTCACTTGGACAGATCCATCCTATCAGGAAAGCATCCACACAGAACACATTTTATTATAGTTGAAAAAGCACAGGTACAAACAAGATGATTTAAAAGTGAAGTAGAGCATTTTTTTCTCACTGTCATACTACACTGGAAAACATTGATTTGAAAAACGGGTTTGACAAGTCAGACTGGCGGATTGTGCATGGTGGCTCACAGACATGTATTCACAAAATAAAGTCATTCAATAATGTGATAAGCAACATAACTCACCTGTATTATCAAATAAAGTGCTGCAATGTCATGGTTTCATAAAGGTGTCACTCTTCAGAGCTGTCTCACCTCAATGCAGATGTGGTGCATCCCTCCAGACTTGTTCTTCTGTAAGAAGCCAGCTATGGGGCTCTTCTCCCCCAGAGGATGGAGCAGCTCCAGCTTAGTGTTTCCCAGCTCTACGAACACTGTGTAGACCCCATGTTCAGGCAGGGGCACCTTGTCGCTCACGGTGGCCCCCAGTACGTCTCGGTACAGAGCTGTAGCCTTCTCTATATCCGGAACAGCAATAGCAATGTGGTTGAGTCTCCCCAGTTTCCACACTGACCTGGGGACACCCTGATGAAGCGCTGCAGTTGTTGAATGTGCTCTCACAAGGGAGATGGGAGAGCATCTGGACAGGCCGGCTAAGAGGTAAACAAATCAAAGTACAGTCAGATGAGCTAAAGGTGCAGTGGTACAGTGTATCTAACAACAAATACAACTACTGAAGACAACTCTGTGAGTTTGAACAATGTCTACATGTTCTCAATGTGCATGTGGGGGTTTTCTCGTTGTACTATGGCTCTCTCCCACGATCAAAGCACTGACTTTATGTGTGTAAAGTGATTGGTACCCAATGGCTTATGCTATCTATTATTACCTGATGACTGAGAACAGTATAGAGCCACATGCTGGTGCAGGGGTGGCACTCATGAATCAAAGGGAAAAGGTCTGGGTTCAAATACTTTCTGTGTGGAGTTTGCATGTTCTTCCATCTTGTGGAAAAAACTGGTATTACATAAGACCAGTACAATTTCATGTGGCCAAATACGCATGTACACTGAAACTTCTGTATTCAATTTGACATTTTTTTTTGTGGTTATTTATGTATTTTTCTACGCACAAACGAAAAGGTTTGACATGTCTGATCTGACTGCTCCACTTTGTCAAACCATCTCTGAAATGCAAACATTATAGACAGAATGAACACGACTTGACTTTTTGACCCTGTGGAGTCTCTGTTAGTTCTTAAATAAAAAGTCTGTCGATCTGAACTTTGTTTTGTTGAATTGCGTTTAACCAGCGACACATTAAGGAGATTGTATCGCAATTGTTAAGTCTTACTCATTCGTTTGACCACCAGTTCAATACCTCTTTCACGTTAAATAATATATTTTGCATCACTTTTAAACTAAGTCTGACAAGTCACAACACAGACGTGATGTAACATGACATTTTTGTTCACATTGTGTTCTTCAGCGCTGCTCAAGGTACTTGCAGGTAAATCAAACGAGTCTAAGAATGAATTCATGACAGAAAAATATAAAGTGGAGCGCATATGTTGTAATTAACGATCGGCACAAACTAACCTGCAACCTTCAGTAGTAAGGACGCCATGTTCGCATATCGGAACCAAACTGCTGCTGCGACGGGTTTCCAGAGGAGCCTGTTTACCTGCGACACACGGTGCACACATGTGAGGGAGAATCTAACATGGCCAGCGGAGAACTGAGTAGTGTGCTTGAAGACTGTGTCAAGAAAATACATGCCAACACAGCACAGCCAGAGAACTTTCTGAGGCGAGTATTTGTTGTTTTTTCCTTTCGTGTTGAAAATGTTGAAAGTCGTCGCAAGTTTCCAGAGAAGAGATTCTGCGAGCTAATGGAGCTAAAGCTAATAGTATCAGCATATATAGCCCTCACTTTCACTGTTAATTATTTGTCATATAAAGAGTTATTGAAGATATGTATCGTTTACTGAGTTGGGGTTGCCACACAATTTGACCTATAATTAATCGCGTTCTTTTAGAAACATGCAACCAAAGTAATCCAGGAATCAGTTAAAACGTCCACACAACACTTCATCATTTAGTTTAGGTTTGCTACATGATTTAAGATGACTGTTTTGAATACTCAGGTGAACAAGGGTATGTTGGTAGAGATGAGTTGCGTGGACATGTTTGTGTTAAGTAGAAACGATCAAAAGTAGAATAATGCACACGTCCAAGGCCTGTTGAGCCAAGTGCTCTTCTCTTCTCAAAAAATCTGTTACATTAGCAGGGTGCAAAATGGGCATATGGTAGCATGTTAAAACAGGAAATGAAATACCCACAAAATACTAAGGCAATTTGTTCACCAGTTCCTTTCTGCAAACTAAAGTTGACACAATATAAATAATATAGAAAGTTCAAGTAAATTACAGAAGGTGTAATTACTATAAAAAACTGAAAACAAACGGGACAACAAACGCCATCATGTTCCGAAAGCCAAGTCTGAACAAGACATCCTGATCACAAATGTCAAAACACCCAGAATGACCATCCAAAAAGAATGTTATGATTCTGATGAGTAGCCATTGAAAAAATGTACATTTCTGGGTTCATGTACTGCAGAGGTTACATCATTATGTTTCCATACTACTTGATTGCTATAAACATTCATGTATCATTTTATTTATGAACTTAAACCTTGACTAATCTATATAGTGGTGAAAAGGAACTACACCATAAACTACACGGTTGCATTCAACCTTTGTTGAATAAATTAACTTGTCTTTGGACAAATAGATAGAATTTTTAATTATTTTTTTTGTCACATTTTTGATATTAGATATGATTTAATGGTATTTTTCTTCACTACAGCCTTCAGGATGAAGTGGCAGCAGATTTCACATCGCTCACTAAGACCCTGTATGACCTCCACAAAGCACAGGAGCCTTCGCATTATAAAGGCAGTTCTCTGGCTCAGCTGGTTGTGGAGAACTTCGATGAAGAGCAGATCTGGCAGGAGTTGGAGCTGCAGAACAACGCTGTGCTCAAACACTTTAAAGATGCCATTGATGAGGCCCAGTCAGACGAGACATTAATGGTTCTGGAGGAGGAGGAGGAGGAGGAGGAAAGTCATGATGAGGAAGGAGCAACAGACGACGATGTTGATGTTGATGAAGATGAAGAAGAGGAATCACCCAGGCAGTCGAAGAAGGCTCCAGAACCAGGGGATTACTCAGAAGATGACTCTGATATAGATTTTGATGTTAACGCTCTGGAGAAACGGAAGGAGATGGAAAGAAAAGGCTCCAGAACAAAAGTGGTTCCTT
This sequence comes from Parablennius parvicornis, assembly GCA_900302745.1. Taxonomy (NCBI): domain Eukaryota; kingdom Metazoa; phylum Chordata; class Actinopteri; order Blenniiformes; family Blenniidae; genus Parablennius; species Parablennius parvicornis. The sequence goes on along the minus strand of OMNM01065151.1, from coordinate 75,056 downwards.
CTGAGGTCGATGACAAGTTTTTCAAACTCTCGGAGATGGAAACATTTCTAGATGATATGGATAAGCGAGAGGGAAAGGAGGGTGACGATCAAGATAACATTGACTATTTTCAAGATCTGCCCTCTGATGAGGACGAGGATCTTGACATAGAACAGATTATTTCCTCCAAAAAGCAAAAGAAAACTGCCGTATGTAATTTTCTACATATTCTGCTTTTTGTATTGGGTTGGGCAAGGACATAAAAATGGGAAGTGTGATGATGGTTGTATGTTTTAACAGGTTAGGAGCTCCAGGGATCTCAAGTACAAGGACTTCTTTGATGCTGTGGACGGTGAAACGGCTAAAAGAGACGAGGAGTCAGATGGAGATGATGACAGCATGGATGGAGGCCAAGACAACAGTGAAGAAGAAATGGATGAGGAAGAAGAGGATTATGATGGTGAAGAGGAGGAAGATGATGAGTATGTGTGATCAGAATGATGTAATGTATCATTTCGTGTGGGAGGGACGTTTGGTTGATTCCAGCGTGTTTGTGCCTTTTTTTGCGGTCTTGTTCAGTAATGAAGCTCCAAGTCGGTCCAAAACATCCGATAAGAAGGTGACCTTCAATCTGTCCGAGGATGAAGACACTGAGGGGGAGGACTTGGAGGACATCTTGGGGGGAAAAAGTTCAAGCTCTGCAAAGTCTGAAATAAAGTCATCATTTGAGAAACGGCAAGAAAAGGTAAATAGTTTCCCTATTCCCATTTTTTGTTTATGTCAGGACAGACATTTCTAATGTGAAATCATGTCATGAAATGAGGCTCATGTTTTTGATTCAGCCTCATATATCTCATATATTCCATACAAAGGTTTTTCTTTTGTATAAAATTGAGAGAAACCCAACAATTCTTACATGAGAAGCAATGAAGGGAAAAATATATTTCCAACAAGACTCAGGTGGATGGGTATCTGGCTCAATGGGATGAAAGAAAAGCGAAGCAGGAAAAGAACTGTGTAGAGAAACAACATCAGCAATTAAATTACCAGCAGGTCAGTTGATCATTAAAGGCAGATTAGTTCTCAAAACTCTGACGTCACTAGTTCTTCAGCGCACCCACAGGAGGGCGCAGAGAGATCGTATATTGAAACTGCCTTGTCTAAACTAAATTAAAAAAAAAAAATTCTAATCTATACTGTCCAATATTGTACAAAAAAAGAGAATGATTTAAGAAATGTGGTCACTTGTATTTACCACAGACTGTTACTCGTAACTGCTTTGTCTACTGCTCCACACTGATGTTAAATTGTACCACTCAGAAACACAAGCCCACTATTGTGTGCTGCATTATGAAATAAAACACTAGCCTGGTGTTAATGTTGGTGTCTTTAATCACCGGTTGTTACACAGACTGTCTTTTAAGACACAAATTTGTGGAAGATGCTGAGAATTAATTACGAAAGATTTCTGGGCAATATTTCCCCATTCCATGTCATTAATAATAAATGTTTATCATTTCAATTTTGTGAATGACTTCTTCGAACTTCTTCTTTGAGCCTAACGTATTACAGACATTTCCTCTCAGAATTGTGCTCTCCGTCAGTGACAGTTACCTACGACATAACTTTTTTTTTTAATTACTTTAGTGCTGCCGCTTCACATTGTGTGCCGAGTGAACCGAGAAAGGAAAACATTGTTAACTATCAATATGAAAAAATGTGATTGTAGAGAGCTGATAGCGAGGGAAGGGCGTATAAAGAGAAATGAAAAGAGAAGTATGCGTTCATCCTACCTGATTTCACAAATGCCAAACCGGTATGTCTTATCTGCAATGGAGCTGTTGTTTGTAAAGAGTAGAATGTTAGGTGGCATCGGTTCCTCTATGCAATCTGAAAAACCTTCAGCATCATAACTCTAAAATATATAAATGTAACTCCTCTCACTGAAGAGAGCATTGGGTTAAAAAAAAAAAAATTCATAGGAAATTTTTGTACAAATTCTTCCCTCGCAAATATTACTGATAGTTTTTTCTTTGAAGTAATTCAATAACTAAGCTCAGATATATTCTGACATCATACTAGTATAAAGATGTAAATCATACAAATACCTTTATTTGTACAGTGTCTATAAAAAAGCGAAGTAGTTTGATGATATATCAATTAGTAACCTTCCAAAGTTAAGCTGACAGAAAAGCAATGAAACATTGAAAATTATCAAGACAACAAAACAAGAAATTATCTTCAAATTATTTTATATAAATGCTAAAAAATAAAAATCTGATTTTTAAAGGAATACTACTTTACTCAAGGTTTGTGAGAACATGTTGTCAGAACTACATTAACTCTAAGCATATTGTTTATGATGACCATAACAAGACTTTTTGTTAGCTCTCAAAAATCCTGAAACTATTGAAATGGAACCGTCCCAAAGGCCAGTAATTGCAGCGGCCCTCAATACTTTGTCCAGACAAGACTTGCTACTTAAATGTGTAACATGAGCTTCTCAGTACCGTCACGACCACACAGTCATATTGAATGTTGAAGTTATTTGGGGAAAAGGGGTTCAAGACAATTTTACATCCATAAAATCAAACTAGATCCTCTTTGTCTAGTAATGTGAGGGTAAAGGTGATTATTGATAAGGATTCACTGACTTGACATTCAAACTGGATTTGCATGTGTTAATTTTCCATTCCTAGTTTTCCATGATCTCGTTCTAACTTACAGATGTCAGAGAAGATCCAGGAGCTGGAGGCTGCAGCTCTGGGAGAGAAGCCCTGGCAGCTGTCTGGAGAGGTGACGGCACAGACCCGTCCAGAGAACAGCATGCTGGAGGTGGATGTGGACTTTGAGCAGTCCGCCAGGTTTGGTGAGTGGCTCCTCCGAGGTTGTGCTCTGCATCCACGAGTGGGCACGTTCACAGCTACAGTACTTCCACAGTCTCAAAGGATTTACACTTTTGGTCACATTCACACATACAGTGATACACCAACTGCTATACAAATGGTTGACCTCCATTGGGAGCAGTTTGTAGTCCATAGTGAAATATTGGTGGAATCACTGACTTTGCATTAGGAAAAAGACCTGATGTAACCAGTGAGCATTCAAGATTCAAAGATAGTTGTAGATGTACGCATGGTGTCCTGTTTATGTCTGTAAAGGTACTATTAATCAGCTTAACTAAATTATGTTTGACTTTCAGCTCCGGCTGTCACAGAGGAAACCACACTACAGCTTGAAGACATCATCAAACAGAGAATTAAGGACCAGGTTTGTCCCCCCCCCCCAAAAAAACTGTTTCATGTTGATTAAAAAAGACAAAGTTACGAGGAATTTACTACTTTTCACTTGTTTCTTGAAGGCGTTCGATGACGTGGTCCGTAAAGAGAAACCTAAAGAAGAAGTGTTTGAGTACAAGAAGAGATTAACTTTGGACCATGAGAAGAGCAAGCAGAGTCTAGCAGAAATCTACGAGCAAGAATACATCAAACAGTCTCAGGTTTGATTTTTACTCCGTTTTTATCACTGCTCTGATAAAAGTGTGTACCTTTACCGTACCCCGGTTTTTCTTTCTAATTTCAGGAAAAAGTTGAAGAAAAGGAAAATCCTGCCCATGTAGGAATACAAAAACTTATGGACACACTCTTCCTCAAGTTGGATGCTCTTTCCAACTTCCACTTCACACCCAAACCGGTGAGTTTGTCTTGGTGGCTGAAGGACGTCATTCACTCCTAACAAAGAGTAAAAGCCTCAGATTTGGTAGTTTTCTCCAGGTTCAGACAAAAATTGGTGACGTCTTAGATTGCACTCCGGGATTTTTGATTTATATGTGTAAGGGAAAACTTTAATATAAATCATGTTGTGTATGGGGGAAAAAAATATGATAAATGGTCGTTTGAGCACATTCTCACAGAAACATAATATAAAAGGTCATTGTAATAACTTTGATGCTGCTCTTGGTCTGCAGTCGGTTCCTGAGGTCAAAGTGGTGTCGAACTTGCCCACCATCACAATGGAGGAGGTGGCTCCAGTCAGCACGAGTGATGCAACACTGCTGGCACCTGAGGAAATCAAGGTTTGCAAGTCGTGTACAAATATCAATTTGATGTGTCAATGGAGGCAGAATGTATCTAATAGCACCATCCTCTGTCTCAAGGAGAAGAACAAAGCAGGAGAGATTCTGGGTGATACCGAGAAGACGGCGACGGACAGAAAGCGCGAGAGACGCAACAAGAAGAAGACGAAGCGTCTGAAGATCAAGGAGAAGGAAAAGAGGCAGAAACTGAAAGAGGCCAGTGCAGCCGGCGAGAACAAAAAGCAATCAAAGGCCGAAATCGCAGAAAATCTGAAAAAGCTTACCAAAGGAGGCAAAGCCACGATTCTCAAGGTGAGTGTGTTTTTTTTACTTTTATTGTGCTCACATCTTTGGGCTTTCAGGACCTGCACTTGTCAGATCAGTCTGAGGGGAACTGGTCTCTTCTTGCTCATTGTTCTCAAGTGAACATTTAAAGTTAACTGTCTGGAAATTAGAGAAATAAACCAGGCACCTGTACTTAATATGTATACAAATTTTATGACACATATTAGAGGAATACGTTCTCTAATATGTGCACTACTGCATTATTAATTATTTAATGAATCAATTATTTGTGTGTGTAAACACCAGCCAGAAAAAAGAAAAAAACAGTAGCATTCCACCCAAATTATCAAAAGACCCCTTTAAACATGGCACATTATTCATAATTTTGGTTAAAATAGTAAGTTTTCCATTTGATCTAATGCTGTGTCTCATGTAGCTACAGTATCACCTGTAGCACAGTTCAGCTTAAGGACTGATGCATCATTATTTACAACATTGATATACTTATTTGTACCTTGTAATTGTATGAAAATGTGACTGCTAGTGAAACCATTAGTGCTTTTGAAACATGTGAACACACCAGGTAGCTCCCGTCACCAGCTTCACATTTCACAGGTCTCCATTCATCTATTTATTTTCTATACCATTTAATTGAATGCCCAGCAGGCACAGAATAATAGACAATCACATACAGTCACTCAAACAAATCATTTAGAGTGACCTGTTAATATATGTATTCAAACTGTGGGAGGAAATCGGAATTCCTGAAGAGAAAGCCAACTCAACACTGAAAGTCCGCCCAACTAGAAACGAACCAGGATCGTTTTGCTGTGGCAGAATCACTAATAACTATTTCACTGTGCAATGGGCAAAATTCACAAACACTAAGATATGGACTAGTGATATGAATTGTGCGGTACATATACATTTGCTTTGCCTTTGCCTCAAACTGTGTTCATTTTAATTTGGTATTTACTAATGTCTTTGTATGTCTTCCATGCATATCTTTTTAATAATAATACATAATCGACAAATAAAAGAGCTGATGTTGGCACAAGTGAAACTGGTCCTGGATCAGCTGACTTCTGACCTGCATGTTCCCGTCACAGGCTGTTTTCTATCTCTGGGAGTCTCGTGGGTTTTCCCTGTCTCTGCCTCCACTATGCAGGCGTGCCAAAACAAAACATTACAATGTTCCTGAGGTGACTCGGCTAACACACTGCTTTGATTTCAGGACGAGGGAAAAGACAAGGCTCTGCGGTCCTCTCAAGCCTTCTTCTCGCAGCTCCAGGACCAGGTCAAAAGTCAGATAAAAAGCGCAAAGGAACAGTCATCAAAGAAGAAGAAAAGCAAAGAGGTTTCAGTCAGCAAGCTGAAGTTGTAACTTTGATGCTGCAGCGCGGACAGTCAACTTTCTTTGTACATATTTTTTATGAGAAAAACATTAAATCTGAAAGCCCTTGTTAAATGTTTCCATGGTCATTAAATATAATGCGTTTCCTCTTGACGGCAAATGTTTATACTGGGGATTCAGAGTGCTCACCATTGTAGATGTATGTTTCAAGAGACATTTTGTCCAGGTTAGACCTCAGGTGGCTGGCACCAGGAATGATAACCACCGCACCACATTCTACCATCCTGTATGTTGAACAGGACTTGTGGAATACACTGATGGGAAAATGGTATACATTTTAGTGCAGAGGTAGTCAATATTCCAGCTCGTACCCAATACATCACTTTAAGAGAATAATAGTGTGGTTTGAAAATGTAAAATTTAACAATTTAATTTTGTTGGGTGGGTTAAATCAATTTCACCTGCTGATGGGATACGACGCATTCCAGAATTGAAGGAAAGCTGAGCGGTTACCTTACACGCTGAGGGTGAAACAAAACACTCACTGTAAATAGTACATTTTGGTTGAATTATGGAATTCTTGTAATTTCAGAACAAAAGATCTTGTCAAAGGTAGCTCCATATCCAAAAATGGCATTTACTATCTCGTAATGAAACTATCGCTCCCTGTTTGTTTGAATGGTGTCCACATCATGCTAATGATTTGTGGTTGTATATGCCTTTAAGATGCAATTAGTTCCATTTTGAGGATGCTGAGGTTCTACTGCAATGTCCTCTATCGGGTTTGTCAGTGCTTTTTCTCACTTCCTAAATATGTAATGGATTTAGCTCCAGTTTCCCTCAACCCTGCTCAGGATGTAAGTGGTAAAGAAGATGAATGGATGAACTGGAGACCTGTCCAGGGTGCAATCTACATTTGCCCATTTTCAACTGGGATTGGCGTCACTTGCACACCTGTGACCACGAGTTGATCAAAGGGGTGAGGATGAATTGGTGATTATATAGAACTTTTTTTAAAAATTCTTATGAGTAGTTATAGCATTAATGATTGAACAAATATTTCAATTCTATAATTCAATCAATTTTCAATTGTGTTGAAAATACAAATGGTGCATATGAAGTATTTTTAAAACGATGGTCATTACACACTGTTCCTTTAAGTTTTCATGATTGCAGGAAGTTTCTGTCCAGTGTGTTCTTATGTAACAGGAAAAAGTGAATTACAAACAGCATGACAGAAATAAAAGATGAGATTTTGAAAGTCTCATGTCGCATTAGCTTTCACTAAGATATATCCTCAGATGTCCCTAAAAAAGATAAAATAGTTTTAAAATGTGTTTCTGTGTGCTCTTGGTGTCCTGTGGGCCCACCTGTCTCGCCACACCCCCTTCGGGGTAAAATCCCCATGACGTCACTGGGGCTCGTTGCGGAAGTAAACCAGGCGACAGAACAGACAGAAACCCAAATAAGTTGAAGTGTACTGCCGTCTCACCGTCTTATCGGTAAGTCTCGGTGACATTTTCCGGTGTCGGCGCGTTTAAAATGATTGGGGTTCTGAAGAGGATTTCTATTTGATCACTTGTATTCAATAAGTTTTTCGTTGCGCTATCGTCAATAGCTCAGGCGCGTGCTAACAAAGCGAAGGTTAGCTAACAGTCTTGTTGATTCACACACAGCTTTTGGTTTTGTCGTCGTGTTGAACGATAAATTCACGGTGAAATAACTATAGATAATCGGGACAAATGAAGAAAAGGACGGCTTTCTTCAAAATGACACGGCTGGTCCATCTCACCTGTCCGTGGCTAAAAAGGGCTAACTGTATTTGTCATTTGATGTTGCGACTGCTTCCTTAACTGGTTGATTTAGTGTTTACTGTGTGTTTTGTTTATGTTGTGTTTATGTTGTGTTTCTGTAAAATAAATCTGTTGAGTCACTGAGTCCTGTAGGCTGGTCCTGCTCACATGACAATATGAGTCAGTGGATCAGAGGTGGCGGTGAGGGTAGATGGCTTCTGTAGTTTTGCTGTGGCTGAAGGTATCCTGCTCCTCCCCTCTCATGCTCTTCTCCTTACAGACAGTCTGGTATCATGATGGGATTCAAAGCAGAGAGACTAAGAGTCAATCTCCGGCTGGTCATCAACCGCCTCAAACTTCTGGAGAAAAAGAAAAGTGAGTACTGGAGCTGAATACAGAGAGTGCTTGTTTGTTTCCATTCGTCCCACTAATTACAGTCCTGTTTTCACCTGCGCCCCAATTAACTAATTAAAAATGTAGCTGAGCTTGCTCAAAAGGCAAGGAAGGAGATTGCCGATTACCTGTCATCGGGGAAAGATGAGCGTGCCCGTATCCGCGTGGAGCACATCATCAGAGAGGACTATCTGGTGGAGGCCATGGAGATCCTGGAGCTTTACTGCGACCTGCTGCTGGCTCGCTTTGGCCTCATTCAATCTATGAAGTGAGTAATGTTAACACAGGTTTCAGGACTTCATCTCTGCTGACTTTGATTATTCTATTATAATCACCAAACTGTCCTTCATCTCATGTAGACAGCTTTGTCTATATATATATATGTGAAATGATTATCAGAGTGTATCAGAGTTAATAGCTACTGCCATTAATCCATTAACAGATTTTTTTATTAAAATGTCAACTTCACCTCACTGGCTCTCAGTACACTTAAAATTGGTTTAAGGGTCCCATCTTATACAGTTTTTCAACAGTTACACATAAATGTCAGACAACCAACAACATAGTATTTAAAGTGTATTGCCCCAAATCTAGCCTTGATCCTGAATTTCAACCACTCTGAAAGTCCTTCTACTGAGAACAGGCTCTTTCTTTGTCTGTACCTTTTCAATGCTAATGAGTCGTGTCTGTTTTTGGGTAGCATTTGCGAGTACAAAAAACTGGCTCCTATTTGTAATTTTAAAGAGTAAAGCTCATCTACCTGTGGGAGGGTCAAAGGGAGTATCTACTTCCAGAGGGAGGAGTTATTTTCCCCAGTTGATGTCATGAAGGGAAAATCTTTGAATTGCCTGTATGAGCACACACTCGCTAAAAGGCGGAGCAAGTGAGGAAGATGACTGGTATTCTTCAGCTCCTCGTCCTCATATACAGGCTGTAGGGACACATTACTTTTAGAAAACCATTATAAAGACAATATTGCATAATATGGGACCTTTTAAAGCATCACCTTGTCTATTTTGTGGAATAAAAGTCTGATGATGATGTTACTTTTATTGGCCTTATCTTTGGAACTTTCACACTATATATGGTGCTATCTGAATGTTTGGGCGTTTTAAAAACATAGTTTTTATTCCACTAACTAGGGAACTAGATCCAGGCCTACAGGAGGCTGTGTCCACGCTCATTTGGGCAACGCCTCGTCTTCAGTCGGAGGTGAACGAACTAAAAATTGTAAGTAATTTTTGATGGAACACTGGTGTGGAATTATTTCGCTGCGGTTGTCCTTGTCAGGTGATTGTTGACAGGCTCGTGTTGAAATATTTTTTTCAGGTGTCTGATCAGCTGTGTGCGAAATACAGCAAGGAGTACGGCAAGCTATGCAGGACAAACCAGATCGGCACTGTCAATGACAGGGTGGGAACATTTCTCGAAATCTTTCCTGTAACCCTCTCAAAGACTAATGAATTTAGTGATCTAATATTGTATACCCTTGTTTATAGCTGATGCATAAACTGAGTGTGGAGGCTCCTCCCAAAATTCTAGTGGAGCGCTACCTGATCGAGATCGCCAAGAACTACAATGTACCATATGAACCTGACGCCATGGTGCGGGTAAGCATTCAAGAATCCATCCTTCATTAGCGTGACGGATCAATTCATGGACTCCTGTTTATTTTATCACTGACTATCCCACCGCTGGTTCTTCACAGCCTGAGGTGTGTGTTGGAGAAGAGGCAGACCTGATCGACGTGAACAACGACAAGAAGTCTGGGGGAGGAGGAGGAGGAGGAGGAGGTGGTGGTTTCACTGCTCCTGCTGCCATGCCTATGCCCATGCCGATGCCTATGCCCATGCATATGCCAACACCCTTCAACTACCCACCTCCCAAAGGAGCTGTAAGAGCCTTTTTTCTTTTTCTTTAATAAAATCTGTTATGAAGTCTAAATGAAAACATAAAAATAGCGCTTTAGAGATTTACTAGCCTTCATAGTGGCCATGGGGCTTCTGCAGTACAATGTCCAATCACAGAAAACATATCAGTCTTTGCGGAAAAAGGGGCCAAAGCACCTGCTCACTACAGTTTTTGTCAAATCTACAGCCCAAAAAAGTTAAAGAGGTTTTAATATTTTTTTAAATTATGTTGTGAGGTTTGTATGCTCACTGAAGAGTTTGGTAAGTTGGATGAAACGTTCAGCCACAGTATTTATTGTTATGGATGTCTCCAAAACTTGCACTGAAGATTTAAAATCCAGTATAGCAATTTGGTGACGCTTTATTACAATACCATTTGAACACATTCTCCTTGGTAGTGTTTCGATCATTCATCAAGAATTTTTGTTAATCCAAATTAAAAACATTTTATATATTTTTCCACTTCAGTCTTGTCTACGAATGCAATTGTACATAAATGTAATGTAAAACATTCTTAAATTGACCGTTATATTTATTTATTTTTTTATTTCATGATGTGACAGTGTTGCAGGGAAACGATAAAAAAAAAAAAAATTTCCTTTTGACGGTTTGATTGAAATTGTCATTGTTGTTATGGAGCGAAGGATGTCAAAGTGATAAATCTATAATAGCAGTCTGTGTGTGTTTTTCCTCCAGGAACCGTTCAATGCTCCCATTGGAACCTACGACAACTTCCAGCCCCCCATGGGAGGAGGGCAGCCCCCTCAGCTGCCTACTTCTCCCCCCACATACGAGTCTGTAAGTGACTGACCCCCTTCCCATCATGCCCCCTTCCTGTTCCCAAAGATGGACAGACGGACAGGGCAGGGCACCGCTCAGGGAAGAGATGTTTATTCGGCATATGCAGTGTTGTCTGTCCTCTTGACACTTTGATAGAATGCTTCGGCGTAAGCTCAGATTCTGCTTCACTCGCATGGGTACAGGCAGCATGAGGTGGTGCAGCTTTAACGTACTAACTCTTAGTTTATTAGTCGCTCCGCACAGGACCGAAAGCAGGAAATAAATGTGCCCGTATGGCAGAAACAGTTCAGAACAGTTAAGCCGCAGTTCCACCGTGCTATTTGTGCCGGGACGGAGCGGGGTGGGTTTTTCCATGGTCGCACTGAGAAAGTTGTGGATGTTACGGAGAAAAACCGTGACCAAGGGCTACTATTTTTCGTCACCCCTCCATTGAGGTACCTGGCACTGAGGAAACGGGTCTGTGAGGAGGAGCAACAACGCAGTCGTCTGCCGATTGGTCGTGACGATCGTCGCTCTAAGCTTGCAAGCGTTTACATACGCCGCTTTGCGCTCATGGGCTGTTTTGTTAATTGGTTTATTGAAACACAACACGACACCGCGGTGTTCCAACAAGGTGCAGACGCTCCTCTCAGTAACAGGAGGAGGAGAATCGGCAGGAGCTGGAGGCTGCTGGTCACAATGAGAATGTTTAAGATGTGTCACAGAGAACAAGGCTCATTGTTTTACTCGGCCGGCAGCTTCCATGTTCTTCGCCAACGCCTCCCCGCGTCGTTCACAACCCTGCCTGTATTTTAATCGTACTTCGGATGGTGGGATTGTGCTACTTTGGCCTGGATGCACTTTGCCGTACCGTAACCTCTCGCCCTGCCCCGCCCCACTCCGGAACGTTGTGCACACTGGAACTGCGGCTTTAGTTACTAACAAATGGTGATGGTTTCTCTGAAGATTCACTGAGTATTTCCCCTTTCTTCGCTATTTGCTTCTTTATCGTAAAACAACACACTAACACACACGTCTCATCGAATGCTAATAAAATTCTTGAGAAATATTTTATCTGTTTCAGATTGATGACCTTTCTGACAATACTGTTCCTTCCCAGGCTACAGGTGAGTTGTGCCAACAGTCACTTCCAGTAAAAGATCTTACACAGACTCGTCAAGAAATACTGCTGAAACGTTCGATCTACAAATCTGTTGTTTGAATGCAACATTAGGGTGTGAATGCTTTCACATTACATATCTAGTTAAATATATTAAAAAATAGATTAGTTACAGCATGTGATGTTCCAGGTCTTAATAGCACAATGTTTTAAATGTTCATGAATTTAGGCACTGTAATTTAAAACATCAAAATTAGGATTTGTGCTTTTAGGAAATAAAAGTCTATAACACCACTAAACCACCTCACAGGAAACTTAAATGATTGATAAGGAAAGTGCCTGTTACCCATTGTGTCATGACTTTACATTCACCAGGATTTAGCGTTTCATGCACTGTGTACTTTCTATTTGCTACTGGTTTGGGTGTTTTCATAATTGGCTTTATTGGCAGAGAAATATTAGATCTGTTCTTGAAAAACTACAGCAGTCATTCATCTGCTCGCTCATATAAAGTCACCGCGGTTATTTTTAGCTGTTGTATAAACCCTCGGATATGCTGCAGCATAAATTATGCACGTCTTAACTCCACAGGTCCCGGCCCTTCGTCTCGCATGTTTGACAGCAATGCTCTCCCAGAGCTCCCCTCTGTGCCTGACACACTCCCCACCTCCTCCTTCGGCGGAAACACCACCACTTCGGATGACATCGACTTCGACGATTTGACGCGGCGGTTTGAGGAACTGAAGAAGAAGAGTTAATTGAGATGCCCTTAGTCCACATACACACACACACACACACACACACACACACACACACACACACACACACAGTCAATACCTACACAAAACAAGGAATGGAAAAAGTTCAAGACTGAATCAGATTTGGATGTCTCTCCTCCCCCTTTTTGCAGTGACGTAACTTTACATAGATAATACACGAACATGTATCTTACCTCATTTATATAAACGACCTATTTACTGAGGGTGTGGACGCTCATTAACCGATCTAAGATATGTCCTTCCTTTTCGCGATTCCAGAGATTGTCGCAATGTTTTAATTTCTTTCTATCTGACACATCATATAAATTTCTACCCACAACAATGTTAGTGTTGTTTCATGTTCAGTCCTTATCCTTTGAGGTCACGCTGACTTTTAAATCCGCCCCCCCATTTGTCTGTGTGATGAACCATGTGACCATGTAGATTTTTATCATTGCGTCTCCTGGGGTTGTGGTTCTGACTAATATTTACTGTACATGCCTTGATTTTTCTTCGCACGAGCTGTGAACTCTGCCACTGTCCCTCAGTCCTGCATCAGACTCGTCAAACAAGCCTGACGGGCCGTTCCACATTGGTGGTGGAACCGGGAAACGGGCATTCGCACACAATGAAGTCACCAACACTGTTTCGGAGGCGAGGCTCCAACACCCAGCAGTAATTTTCATAAAGTTAAAGGAGACAGTCAGAAGCCATATTTTCAGTGTGTTAGCAGACATGCAGTTTTACCACTGTGGGAATCAACAATTTCAATATTTTGATAATTTTATTTGCTGAGTTTCTCAAATGTTATAGTCATATCAGATGAAGCGTGTATAAAGCTTCATCTGTTGCAATGGTGATGGGACACAGATGTAAATTGGCAAAGAAAATGTATGTGTAATGTAATGCATTTACGATAATTTAGATGTATCTACAGGAATGATTAAAGTGTACAGCAAATTAAAACTGGTAGCAAGAAGGTGTTCAGTATTTGACAAATCTGTTTTCTATACAGTTTCTCCAAAGAGTTTTTTTTCCTCCTTTGAATGTCAGTTTTACCAAGCATCTGCACTTTTGGAATTCTTTACTTCATTTACAAGGAAAATCCTCTGTGACAAAAGCGGTCACATGACGGCCTAATTTGATTCAGTGTAAATTTTAACCCCAGAGCTTGTATCTTTGTCTGTGATTCTTGTGCATGGGACTTAAACTGTATGTACACCGCTGCGTTTGCCTTAGCCATCATCTCTCATCAGAGGCCTTGCCAGTCTGTACCAGGATTTAGTTTTTGTTATCCATCAAGACTGGAAACACTTTACATGTATGGAGTCTCAAATGGTCGAAATACAATCCGCACTAAATTGCTTTCACTGTATCAGACTATCTTTTAGAATTTTTCCTGTGTGTTTTGGATGAAATGACGTCTGCACTGGCAGGGGAGGGGAATATTTGCTGTGGTGGGAAGGAAGCAGAAGGGTTTTTGTTTTCATGTGGACATGATGTACGTAACCTGACCACGCCCAACTCTGCTCGAATAACAAACTGGCCCTGGAGGTGCATTGGCAGGTTTTCCACGTGGGTGACATAGACACAGTACATTTAATACGTTTTCCAAGTGTTGGACCGATTAGAGTGAGATAATTTAACACTACACAAACTGATCTGCTCACTGTCTTCTCTAGCTTTCACTGGTTCATGTGAAACATTTGGACACAAAATGGTGTCTTGTTGCAAAGCTTTTATTTTCCCCTGGTGTATACTAAAACAGAGTTTAATAAAGGACTATTTAAAACTGAATCACTTGTGAAGTGTTCGAAACGAAGTGCTTTTCTATACTGTAATGACACGCAGTGTCCAGTAGCTGTCCCTAGTGTGCAAGGAAAGTGCAATCTACAACAGACTGACCTAAAAGTCGTTTTCTAAAAATTAGTGTAGTGTGTTTGTGTTTTTCAGAACAGAGGAGAGAACTATTTTATATGATGGAGTGATATCGGATAACTGAGTAGGAACAATACGATTGACAGATTTATAAACTAATGAAGTAATTTCTAAATCATTCTTGAATCTGTCAGATGTCCAACGGAAAGTCTATAACCATCTGCAATGTGCTCTCTTTCTTTTATATTGGATCAGTCATAGTTTCTAAATGTTTTTCTTTTTCTTTTTTTAAGACCAAAAAGCAGAATATAATAATAATCCATCCTATGCATATAAAAGCATTCTATTATAAACTAGAGAAAAGACAATACAGTATTTCCTTTGATCATAAAAAGCGCATCTATTCTCAACATGTTTCAAAACTGAGGGTCTGTACTCAAAATTGCACTCAGGTTTTGCTTCTTGTTGCAATTTCACAATTAGCTTTTCTCTGAGCTTCGAAGTTTTACAAATACCCATTTTGTTGAAATGGAAATGAATTGTCTCCCATCCAGGGTTTGATATCTAAAGAACAGTTTAAACTGGAGATCAGCCGGCCATGGATCTTCAAGCTACATAGCACTGTCACAAATGTAGGTGTGGAATTGTATGCAATGTAGCCTGATCCAGTTTATGTATGTTCTCTACTACTCTTGGCTGCAAACTGCCACTTTAGAAGTTGCTATAGTTGTTATTCAACATCCAGTCTACCTTTGTTCCTTCTTCATCAAATCAGATGTGTTCAAACAACAAGCCAACTGCAAAACCTGGTCCATTGTTAATTGGCTCTCAACATATTTTGCATTATAATGGAATCTGGCTTACATATGAAACTTGCAATTCAGTGTTTTAATACTGCTTTGTTTTGTTAAAAAAACAAGGGCCAATTAAATGAAGTGTTGCTACCTGGGACCACAAGTAGCAGAACCAAAGAAACAAGACAGCAAGTAATTGCATAATAGTCCTCATTTGCTTTTCCCCCCTGCGTTTCTGTTTTTCTGTACACGGTTCTTTGAGAAAAATATCTGCATCAAACCTTTAAGTCATTGTAAAAACTGAAAAGTCAAACTTTAGAAGTAATGTAATTTTAAGCAGTCTGCCGGAGTAGTTTAGTCTGCTGCTTGCTGAAAGGCACATTTTCTATGTGACTGAGTCTAACCCGCAAAGCAAAGGGGAGTAAAACTAGCCACTTATGGCAAAAGTGGTGTGCAGTAAGTGCATTCACCTTTGTGAGAATAAAAATGGAAAATCATCATTATATTTAAGTTTATCTCATGTTCAATAACCCATTGGTAGGCCAAGAAGGAATAAGGTTGTTTTTTTGGGGGTTTTTTCTGAAAGTGACCGACAATGACAACATACAGCGAGTGCTGTGGTTGATTCCTTTTTTTTTTTTGTTAATGTGCTTATCACTTGATTACATTACAACTGATTAAATGAATAAACAGCTTTACTGTAATTATAGTTCATGAGTTCAGTGATTTTATTATGTTTTTGGCTGTTTGTACCAAGGCTGAAAGGTAGTTTTGTGTCTCCTCTGACACCAGAGACTGCGTGGTCAGTACATGTGAGGCGCCATCTTCTGTGCTGCTTTAGTCAAGTGGTGTTGCAAGGTGCTGGAGCCATTCCCTGCAGACAATAGGTGAGGACATGGTACACCCTGGAGAGGTCACATGACATTCTCAAAAGAAAAGGACAATCACACATGGTCACCACCACAAAGAGGGTTACACCCGTGCTCTAATTTCTGCACTGGCTGTCTGTATGTCAAAGGATTGACTTCTAGTAGAATTAGAAACATCCAGATCTCTGAGGTCCTCAGGAAGAGGTTTACTCAGAGGAAAATAAGGTGAAGCAGCTTTTAGGTCCTACGGTCCTCACCTGTGGAACAAACTTCCTGCTCAGACGCATGTCTTTTTAATCAGAATATAAAACATTCTAATTTGCAGAGGCTTTCAAATAAACAATACACATTACTTACTTTATTGCATTTATCTTAATAAAGCTCTTACCTTATTTATTCAGCTTTTTATACGGTTTTTAAATCTCTTCAACTTACCACAACCACTGACTGACTACGGCAAGAGTGTTTATTCAGAACATAGACACTGTTTGCAAGCTACTTTGCACAGCGACTGAATACAGGAAGGCTGGGGCTGTTTTTACATTAAGTTGAACATTTTGAATAAGTACACAGCAACGTTTTTGGGTTCCCGGTCTCTGTTGAGAGATTGCAAACGTGCAAGATTCCAAAAGTGAGATTAACATTTGTGAAGAAGTCCTGAGAGAGGACGTTTATGTCTGTTAATCAAGTTCAAACGGCCACATCAGCGCCTTGAAATTGATTGAAGGATCTATGTTGTCCCAAAGTTGACCATATGGAAGATTAAGATTCATCATTACTTGCTTTAATGTCTTTCTTTCATTTCTTTTAAAGCGTTAATATATTTCTTCTATTTATTTGTGAAATTTTTCTGTTTCTTGAATTTCTTTGTAAATTACTGTGAATTGACCCGAGTTTGAATGATGCTCTATAAATAAATTTGCCTTGCCAGGATCACAATCATATACATATGAGAAATTTTGAGTAGAATGCTTGTTTACAAATTGGAGGAAACTGAAGTAGCTAGAGAAAAACACCTAAAAGTTCAACACGAGGACACTGTACCAAAAGGCCTCCAAGCCTGGATTCAAACTGGTGTTATTCTCACTATGAGGCAGGCACGCTAACCACTATGCCACGACGTCACTCACACAAGCCACCTGGTAAAGTAGTTTGAATACAAAGTCTGGTAAGTTTGGCGTGGTATTATTGTTCAGGTAAATTAGATCAGCAGCTATGACAACACAAAAATTGTTTTAACTTTGTGTATTTGCAATTTTGAAAAGCCCAAAGACATCCATATGAAGTTATAGTTATAATAGTTGACCCTAAATGACAGCTATGACCCATGTGAGTGTCTCCCTGTATTAGTCCTGTGATGGACTGGCGACGTGACTGGGGTCGCTGATCTTCCTTTGGGCCACAGTGAGCTGGGATCTGTTCCAGTCGCCCGCGAACCTTGGCGAAATAAAGTGGTTTAGAAGACTGATGGATAGCTACAGAGTTATATTTCCATTATAACCTTAAAACAAGTTAACTGATCAGTCGGTATGGGAAAAATGACTAGAGTTAAATGCAGTAAAATACAATGTCTTACGAACTCTCTGCATTTTTCTTTGACCTAGTTTGGCATCCTGTACTTTACTGAGCATTTTAGATATTAGTTTTATCTGGAAGGTATGAACTCTCATCACCTTGTGCAGATTGTCAACAATGATGGCTTTATTCAAACTCACACATATCATACATACAGCAAAATTACATAAAACCTGCTATTAAATGAGCCATTGTGGATTAAATAAACAAACAGATGGCTGAAGTCAAGATATTAAAATATCTGCAAAGCTGTTTGTTGTTGCAAACCGCACACACCAAATCGAATGTACTTAGTTCGGTTTCATAAATCTTTCAGAGAGGGGGGATAGACCAAATCTCATAGAAGCAGACATGAATGATAAAAAGACATGACATGCACTCTCAGCACATATTACAGCGATGAAAGTGATCAATTAACCATTAGCTCCAGTATGTGCAATTACGTAAAGGCTTCTTCGTCATTCTCGACGAGGGAAAGTCTGTGTTCGGGTACAATTAATGGCTGGCTGTGATGGATAGTTGTGCTGACAGCAACATGCTGTGGCTTTTAGGAGCTTTTGAATGACAATCATATCAATAACTCCAAAGTATCCGACTGCAAATTATTGTCTGTTGACATAAATGTTTGGAGGCCGCTTTGTTTCGATGTTCAAATAAAGAACAGAGTGCAACTCAGAGTTCCTTGTTTGATGAGGCAGAATAACATACACAAAGTAAAACTTGAAACAGAAAGTAAAGTATTTAACAGGTTTCGTAAATATCAAAATATAATTATATGAAGGTTATACTTACACTTAGTGGAACTCAATCATTAAGTCCACAATAGATAGATTATACAATAAAGGATGTAAATGTACCAATCTATGTTGAATCTATACAGCTACATCAAATAAGTCATCTCTCCACAACTGAAAAAAAAACTAGTTATATGTATATTTCTATAGTATAATTATATTATTCAGGTATAAGGTGTTAATAACATTGAGCTTACGCTGACATCTTTTATCAAGAATCCTCAAAGTTTGCAGTGTGTAGTTCAGTCTCAACTGGGATCAACAGGAAAAATGTAGAAGTCTGGATAATTTTCTTTAAGTCATAAGAACTAATAATGAGAAAGACAATGAGGAAGAAGAGAAACGCTCTGTGAGGAGGGCTCCTCTTACACTTTTAAAACTACAGGTGTAAAGCAGTTTGTATTCATTCAAACTACCCGAGCTGTTAAAACTTGCTCTGGAGTTCAAAAGAGGGTTTGAGGAGTGAGGGAGTCGTGAACTTCAGCTGTGGCTGTCGGAGAAGACCACATATGGTGGTGAACGCCGCATCGTCATCACAGTCTCCGGCCAGCGTACTGGTTACACTTCTCTTGTTGATCTGTCCAATGGAGAAAACATGTCAGCCTCACAATACTTCACTTCTTACAGGGGCAAGAGTGCATGACTCGACGAAGAAGAAATATATCACCATTTTATGAACTCGCTTTTATACAAGACCTACAGTAAATCTTCCATAAAATCAATAGTTTGGACAAAACATCTTTTGCTTTAAAATGACATTTTAGCTTATTAGTGGGCTTCATGTTATAATTAAACGTTTTCAGTTACTTGTTTTGGTTGTTCAAAGTTTTCCAAGGAAAATTTGTGAAAGTAACATCTAATATATATATTTTTAAATGTCTTTGATTCAACACAAAGAAGTAGAATCATTTAAACGGATTCACATGTTACAAAACATCTTTTTATATGCAGAGAGTAATTTCTAATAATTCAGAGATGATTCCATCCCATTATTCCATTTTACTGAAATCAGAGTTTTGTAAACTCTAGAATATTGATTAGACCAGCCTAAAGGATTCTGATTAATTGATAACAGTGCATATTAATATTTCCTTGGACCCTTTCACAGTGCATTGCAAGACAATGCTGAAAGTAGAAGTTGAAGCCCTTGTATAATGGTCACTGAAGGGCTGTCTAATGTTTTCTTACTATTAAGCACTTGTTCAGTTTCTTCACTCTCCTCCACAGCAACTGGTTTTAGCAGCAGAGCAAAAAACACTGCAATGCCAATCACCTGTGAGCCAAAACAATTCACAGTAAATCACTGATAAATGAATACAAAGAATTATTGAGAGATTTCCAAACAAAATATTACAAAAATACTTTTAATACAATACAAAAAGTGTCTATTTGACTGCTCCCTGTTACAGGAGCACATGTTTCCCATTCTTGAGATCTAGACCTAATATGATGCAGCACCAGTCAAAGTACTAGTTCCACCTTTACCCACCTTAAGAGGCTGCAGTATAAAGATGCTCTCAAAGAGGGAGAGGCCCAGAGATATGACCCACTTGATGGACTTCTCTCTGCCATATTGAAACCCGTACAGCAGAGTGAAGAAAGTCGACACTCCACTGATGGACAGCAGAAGGAACCAGCCAAGGAACACACACCACCAGGGCAGCCAGCAGCTCGCCCTCCTCTTCTTCCTCTTCACCGGAGGTGGGCTGAAGCAAGATCAAAGAGAGCACACAGTGTTTGAAAAGCAGTCATGTTCTGATCAGATATTTTTTTTGGCGTGTAGTGTGAACTGGAGCGCTGACCAGGCGGTCAAGTGGCTGCTGAAGACCATCTCAGTCTTGCGCACCAGCAGGTTGGCAAGGCTGAAGATCTTCTGATGCTCCTCTTCGCTCAAGAAGTGTTTGACGTCCAGTTTCTCCAAAGACATGAGGAGGTGGCAAAGTCCAGCCAGGAGAAACCGGGTGCTGTGCACCAAGTGGGGGTCGCTCTCAGTTTCTCCTGTAACGCAATCAGAATAAAACAAATTGTGTCTCTGTGGAACGGAAGCTTGCAAGATTTGAGTCTCTTTTTGTTGACAGGAAAAGGTTGCTTTTATTGTAGCAACAACAAAACACACGGCCGTGTCGTGGTTAGCACTCTTATCACACAGCGAGTGTATCCCTGGTTTGAGGCTGGGTTCTGTGTGGAGTTTGCAGGTTCTCCCTGTGCGTTTGTTTGTTCTCTACACTGACGTGTATATTAGATGCACTATTTATTGAATGTGTGGAGATAGTAATCTCTATCTTGATGTTAGAGGTGTTAGTGTGTAGGTTTTGGTTAGTCTATACGATCACATATACAGTATATGCTTTTGTCAGCACTCAAAACATTTTTTGAAAAGATTATGTGCACCACCTTGAAAGATAGCTCACATCCTCATAAGCAAACTTTGATTTCAAAATAGAGTAATTAGTTTCTAGACAGTATTGTAGAAAAAAAAAAAAAAAAAAACCTACCCTGCATAGCTTGAACATATATATTCACTTTGTCCAAGCAAGCGAGAAGATCAACGGTGGACTCCAGACTGTTCATCTCTAATGCCTTGTTCCTTGGACTTTTGCTCATCTGTGAAATAAACTCGTCTGTATCCTAGAAGTGAACAGATGAGTACTTTTTGACAACTTACAGAGCCATGGGAAAATGGACATATAAAAAAGTAAAGTAAGGTCACAAGAAACTCAAAAGTTCTGAAGGAACTCTTTCTCTCACAGAGATTTGATAATGAAAACACACTCTCAGAACAGTTGGTACTGTAACTGCCGATTGTCCTAAATCTGCCTCTTCGTTTTTCGGCTTTGAGATGATGCGTGGCCGGATGCTTCGGAAGATGGTGATGATGAGGATGTTGATGGGAAACATGAGCAGACCACATTGCACCCCCACAATGATCTCCTCCCACGTGATCTGCATTGAACCTGGACAGATTGAAGTGAAAAGAGGTTCAACTATAGCATCTGAAATACATCATCTGCTGCTTGAGGTCAGTTTTTTTATTTCAGATGTCTCATGCAAAAGGTATGATTGGTGTGTTTTCCACTTCATAAAGTGAAGTGCACATTTGCCTTTTGTGGCTGAAGAAAGTTCCATGTTAAAAAAGAAGAGGAAATTAGCAAACCAGGCTGACTTCATTGGTTGTTGTTGAAATCATTTACATCAAGAGAAAATATAACAAATTTTGAAGATTTAGTTGAAACGAGCATGTAACTACAAATATATGGAGACTTAATCTTCTATAACTCAATAAATTCAACGTCTTGATTGTATTTTTGTTTGAATATTTTCTTGAACACATAAAAACCGATATCATTCTCTAAATTTGGATATGTTAATACCTATTAGAAGGCTGTTAGATAGTAAAGAACATGATACCAATTCCAATATTTGCTGTTGATTCTTGCTTCTCATGTGTCTATATGTTTAAATGTCCTTGGATGAGGCAGAGAATCTCAAGGTGTGCATGAAAGCTGTAAAAATTGGTGTGTGTGTTCAAATATGTGAATGTTACAGAACACAGCTGAGTCTACTGAAGCAGTGAGAAATACACAATATGAGTAAAGTCTAGAGTCACACGGTGGTGTTGTGGTTTGCACTCTGGCCTCTCAGGCCTTTCTGTATCCAGTATATGTGAGTGTCTTGTCTCTCTCTTTAATCACCCATTGAGAAAATCACTGCTGAGTCTTCGTTCACAGAACGATTCCAGAAGGCGATGTTGATGGCCATGGTGCAAAGGAGCAAGCACATGCAGCATGAAACCCTTTGGGCACGTGTGAATGGACTACGTGATGGCGGATCAACTATGGACACCCAGATGTGTTCATCCCTGAAGCCAATTGATGTTCTGCTCTGGAAAATGTTTCTGACAGGGAGAGACAGAAATGCACAAGATTGCTAA
>OMNM01065151.1:37528-52665 GCA_900302745.1 Parablennius parvicornis | reverse complement strand
TGGCGATCTCGTTGCTCTTCGCAGTGTTGAAGGTTTTCTTGGTCATGCCGTCTCCCCGGTCAGCACTCAGCCAACATTCACAGAGGAAGTGCCAGACACATCGTGTTTGGAGGTCTTGGATGATCACTTTGTTGATATACCTTTAACCATTTATCAGTGAGACACATGAAAAATGCATAATTTACTGACTTAACATATGATTAGATGAGGTGTACCCTGCCCTCCACCGTAGTTAGCTGGGATCGGCTTCAGCCCCGTTGGTTATGGTATCTCATTGAAGGCACGGTTATCTAAAGCATTCTTTCTCACGTGTGTTTGCACATGTTATGCGCATATATGCACTATGCAGAGTCTGGTATTAAAATGTCTGTTTTTTGAATATTGTACAGGTCCTACATAGTTATCCAACCCAAAGTAGCTTATGCTGCAATGAAATATATTAACAAAAATGGCCACATGACATTTAACAACATGAGGTTGTTTCAAGTGACAGGGCAAGCCTGAATTTAAGTGTCACTGTGCACAAGGAAACAAGTTGCACTACAGAGAGTCAAGTTAAATCAATCTATTCAAAAAGACTCTTTGAACTATATTAGAATAGCTTGATGGTACTGGCCAAACTGACAAGACACCTTCAAAAGGCTTACAGCTATTTATAATCATTATTTTTGTTCTTGCAAGAAGTAAAAGCAGATTGATTGAATTGGAATGTAAGAGATGATCAGCTTCTCGCACCATGATGGGTTTCCTCCAGAGTTGTCATGCTGCAGCCTGAGGCTTTGAATCTCACCCAGTGGGAAGGGTGAGGAAAGCACAAACATGTCAACAGATCCTCTCTCGAACAAGGGCTTGTCCGGATCTATGAGGTTGTATATGCGGCTCTCTCCTCCTGAGCCAATCAGCATAACCGTGACCTGCAAATGAAAAGAGCACATCCATAAACAGCACTGCATTTTCACATGAGCGATCCTGACAAAGCATACTAGGTTTAACCGAATGCGTAATTTTGACATCATTGTAAACTAATTTTCCAAAGTAAACCATCCTGTAAAGTTCACCAGTCCATCACAGAGACAACTCAAACACAGTCACACCTGCAGGACATTTTCCAACCACAAATTAGCATTAAATTCAGGTGTTTAAACTGTGGAAGGAAACCTGAGTACTCTGAGAAGGCCTTCCACACACAGGGAAAACTGCTACATAGCGATACAAACTGTATTTCAAAAAGACCACAAAATACACCTTTTGAGAAGTTAACATTAAGTTGTTTAATCATATATTTAAGACCATATAACCTTAGGAAATGTAATCATTGAAAATCATTATTCCAGTCATGACACTTTTGTGATATCATGGCCTGTTTTTAGATATCTGTTTTGTGTTGAGAAGCTGAGCTCTGTAATGGTGATGCATTCAAATACCAGCGGGAAGTTCCAACATTGCAAACATGAAAGATTACACCCTAGAAAATATACATGAGCGAATTGTTTGAAACGGTTTAAATGCAGGGCTTTATGTTAAGAGAGCATTTACAAGGTAATTCTATTCATCACTGTCTCCTGCCATGGTTCATGTTTAGTTTCTTCTGTTCTTTTTGAGATTCTGACTCTAACTCTCTCTTTTCTCGCTCTTGGATTTTCCCTTCTCGTGTTTGATTGTTTCCCCCTGCCCCGAGTTCTTTCTCCTGTGCCTGAGTGTGGGATTGTCTGCACCTGGTGGTTTTGGTATGTATTGGATTTTTCTTGTGTGCATTGCTTGCCAGTTTGTCTGTGGTTCTGTGTATAATATTCCAGTAACTCAGTCTGTGTGTCTGGGTTCCTGTTTTTTTTTTTTTTGTTTTGTTTTGTTATTGGAAACAAAGATGAGCTTCTGTTTCACCTACATCGGTGTCTGGCGTGTTGAGCCAAACCTAACATCTCCACTGCCAGTGTCTCAGCTAATCCTCCTCTATTAATCTTTTTTCTGTTCTCCTCCAAGCTTTATCTGTTGAGATAAAACCCCCACACAAAGTCACAGAGTCACATGTTACCAAGATTCCTTTCTGAAGACACTTCAGACTTTCTGAGAAGACTTACATTGGCAGAAGTCCCAGCATTCTTTCGATGACCTGTTTGGACACTGATCATATAGTTGTATTGAGCACCAGGATGATTGTCCTCCACAAGAGTCATCTTCCTCTGTCAGGACAACATAAACATCATATGAATATATTAAAAAAAACAAGAAGCTAACTTGTGCTTTGTGGAAACTGGCCACCGACCTTATGACGTGCCCTGCGGTCAGCATAGCAGGCCCATATCAGAGTGATCAGGTAGAGACCAAAGAAAGCACACAACAGGGCCAGAACCACGTAGTTGTCATTCACTGTGGCAAACAGCTCGGCTGTGCGAGATAAGTCAACGTAGTTTGGCATGACAAAGAAGGAGCTCCCGAAGAGAGTGAGGTGGTTACACAGACACTGTGTTAACTGTGGAGTGCTTTTCTCCCCCACCTAAGATCACAGGAGCACACATATGACACTATAGCAGTCGTAGGAAGAGTACACTACATGAAGAGTAATTGGAGTATATTCCTACCATGCATCCATCAACACTCCACACCTCCCTCACCACGTCCCAGTACAGACACTTGGTCATGAAAGACGTTGTCTTCAGAGTCAAACCCGGTTTAAATTGGGAATTGTGGAGTTTGGCATCGACATGCCAGATCCCAGGAGTGTAATGTAGCATGTCTGGAGTTATCATCCAGCGGTAGCCCTCTGAAGCAAGAATTAATCAAAGAACAAGCTGATGAAATCTATTTGGTGTTACCAGTTACTCAAGGGATCCATATTCTCTTCGCATGTTGCTAATATATATCAAAGACACAATATGTAAAATGGAATATAACCAGTTTGGTGCACTGGGTGCTGGTGTTGAGTCCCTGTAGTGTGAAATCCACCCTCAGTTTGCCTCTCAGAGGTTTCAGCAATTTGCATCTAATAACTTCCCAGAGTTGCAGCTATTGCTGTGATTGTCATTTCATTGACCAGCATCCTAAATTTGGGATTGAATTGCGTAATTTTGTATCTGTCTGAATACACAATGATACTATAGTGCTTACAATGCTATGATATGTGGGCTATTATATAAAATATCTCATTTGCCCTGGCTCAGACAGATTTAGAACAATTGATAATATAGGTGCAGGAGTATAATGGAATTCTTTCTGATGTGAGCTGCCTCTCTGTAACTTGTAGATTTTTTTGTTTAAAGATTTGTCAGTAACAACAGTTTTTAACTCCCTATATATTAATATCCCTATATTTCAATATAATTTTCAATAGTTTCAGTGTTGTGCTATAGTTCCAATCAAAATTGGAATTTGGAATTCACTTGAATAGTGACAATTTATACACCAGGAGCTTTGGATAAATGCAAATACTAAAGTCGACTTAGTGAATAAAATATAGAACAGAGAAACACAGAAATTAACACAGAGTACACAGACGATGTATAGTATACGGTAAAATTGCTGTTTCTTGAAGTTGTTCAATGATTTTATTTATTTCTAAATTCTGTATTTTTACCGCAATTTCATCAAATGAAATATTGTAGCTTTAAATTTTAAAGTACCAGAACTCAGGTTTTAGGTTACATCCCGGTGAATCAATAATGTGGAATCAGCAACAGCTACCTGCAAAGGTCAGGATCGTGGTGTTTACAGAATATTTGGGGGCATCTGGTGTCCCATAGGTCAGGTTGACATGAAGTGACACATTGGTGCTGGGCTGCACACTGAAGAAGATGGTTGTATTGGCATCTGTGACATTCATCACCGTCACAGATTTGATGTTTTCCTCTAGAACAACAGTATTGTTGTCCGCCGAATCTGAAGCATTTGGACGAGGTAAAAAGATCTGCAGAAAGTGAAGAGTCATCACTTAAGGGAAAACATCAAACATAGATTTGATTGCTAAATCAAAGTGAAATATTATCTAAATAAATTGTGAGAAATCTATTTTGTGTGCCATGTAAAACTAACATGGCTATAATATGTGAAATTGAGCTTCTAGGCATAAATGACAATGTGTTATTATTATTCTTAATTGGCATTGACTGAGAGTACAGGACTGAATCATATATTTGTCCAGCAACTGAAAGTAATTGAGTAAGAAAAATGTTTGTAGAAGCCGTATGTGAAAGTGATTTAATGTTTTATTTTCTTCACTGCTGCTCCAGCTCCAGCTTCAATGAGGTAAGACATCAGGTCAGCACATGAAACTTCATGTAGGAAATGTTCTAACAAACATGGTGTGTCTTATTATTTGCTGTGTTTTTGCCTCAGTAATAAGAAGTTAGAGCCTGTACAATCACTGTTAATGTTTCCATGAGTTGGTCGATTTCACGTGTATCCCTTTCAAAGCAGCAGTGTTTGGGGAACATTGTTACGTTAACCAGTATGTAAATCACAATTCCTGTAGTGGTGTCTAGAATGTCTCATCCAAAGAAAATATCAGTTGTACATCACATCTCAGCTGTACCTCAATCATCTCGTTCAGACCTGTCAACGAAAGTGTTGAGCTTCCATTGCTGAGTGTAACACTGCACACAGTTCCTGTTATGTTTTCGGAAGTTGGATGGGGATTGTGTTTGAACGTGGCAAGCTGAAAGAGCAAGATAAAGTGATTTCAAGAGTTTGTGACTGACAAGGACGCAGTCATACATGCTGATTACACACTGACCTGAGCAATGACATTGGATCCGCCTTGAATCTGTGATTGGAATGCTGCCAATGATGGAAACTTTACAACTTCACCATCATTCTCTGAACCTAGTACCAGGTTACCAAGCCCACTGAGTTCTTGCCTGAAGGAGGGAAATTTGATTTAAATAGGATAAATGACTGTTGGGTTGCTCCCCCTTTATTCCACAGGGGTCATCACAGCAAGTTATATCAGCTTGTTCTGTAGACCTGGCTACTGTACAAGCTGGGGAATCCAGTTAAAATAACATTCAATTGACATTCAATAATATCTGAGTTTATTGCAAGTCAATATAAATGCAAAATGTGAGATAGTTGAATGAGACAGTCATAATGTCATCCCACAGAGAGTTTCACTACTTTGCCCCAGAAGATTTAGTCTTGCATCACAAGATGAAGAAGCCAAAGGGGAGGATCGATGACGCAACTATGGCTAAAACTGTAGGCAACTATATGTTGGTGTGTAGTCCATGAGATGAGTGGCATATACACCATTTTCCCACTGAAGAAAATCTGGAACATTACAATTATCAACGAAAACAAGAGAGCCAAAACTCTGAATGACAGACTACTGCTAAAGTGAACAACACCTTCCAATGTACAATAGAGGCATGCAGAAAATTTGAGGTTGTGGCGCTCTTCAAAGAAAGAAACAAAACAACAACAGAACAAATACCAACCTGATCTGATAGATGTTGCCTGATGGGTGCTTAATGATGGTTAAATCTGAGCTTTCTGCACCTATCAAGAGAGAAACTTCCCGAAAAATCTCAAAGACATCCTCAAACAAATCCTGGAAGAGGTGATAGTAGTGTTATCCAACTGTCACAGTCACAACAACGATGCAAATATATGTGTTTCATATTAGAATATGTGTTTCATATTAGATTTGAGGTAGATGGAAGAACTCACAACTGGATTTGGTTGTTTGTCTTTGTCGCATTTTTTCAAAGCCAGAAGCAAGATACCAGCGCTGCAGTTTATGATGTGGTTAATGGTATCTTTGTTATTGACAGCAAATGTTGGGTTCAGCTTTTTAGTGGCATCCAGGGTGTACTTGATAAATTTTTCCTGTGAGGGGGAAAAGTATACTCATTTTAGCAACAATAAAAGATGTAAATAATACAAGAACAACGTGAAAGTTCTTCCATGCTTTACAAACTGAAGGTACCCACCCTGTTGTTATTTGTTGGTTCACCCACAGTCAACTCCATCCTCCGTAGTTCTATGGCTGCTGCCTGTTTAAGAAAAAAAAAAAAAAAACACTTGTGCAACAACAAAAGACATTTTTCTGCATACTTTAAAGCTCATCCTCATTTGATTTGAACAGCCTGTGTGTAAAACAAATGAGTTTTCCCTGACCTTGAGAAATTCATCAATGTCATCGACATTTGAACCCATGGCAGAAACATCCCTCCTGCGTCCTGAAATCAAAGTGTATGCGTTTGTTTGAGAGGCACATACATATACACACACTGGCTGCTGACAAGTGAATAAGAAAATGTTTCAATGTAACTCACGAGATATGGTTTTGTTACAGAAGGCCACTGTATTCTGTAATAAAATAAACAAACACGTAAAAAAAAAAAACTTTCACAAATAAATGTAGAGGTTTGTGATTTTTTTTTCTTGTAACTTTAAAATGTTTCACTCACATTTGTCGTTGATGGGCTCTGTACAACTTTTTTAAAAAAAGAACAATTTTAACAAACAGAAGGTATAAGATTTGACTAAATAGGTTGTAAACTCTGTGTAGTGAAAGTTTTTAATGCAATGATAAGGAAGTGGCACATACTGTGTGTGCAGATGAATCCTCGTCTCTGGTTGCAGTCCGACTTTGTGACCTGAAGAGGACTCAGCTTCATGAAGGGGCAGAGTTCCTCTGAAAACTCACCAGTCTCTGTTACAGATTGGATGTTACAGAAGAGATTTTAAACATACACACAAACACGGACCAGAAAACAGCATGAAAAGGGCACACACACCCAATAACAGGTATGACATCCATTACACCTTTACACTGTTTTATCCAACTCTGGACCAAAGCAGAATATATGAAAAGGCAGTTCATCGTCGGGCAAACACAGAGAGATATACAGTCACAACTCAGTCAGCAGATAATTTCATATGTATGTGTTTTGTTTTTGACGCCCATACACACACACACACACACACACACACACACACACACACACACACACACACACACACACACAGAAAATAAATAACACACTAGATGCAGAAAGGCACCTGAGCCCAACCCAGAATATTTGTGTTTTTTTGTGCCTGGATTTTCCTTTGATTCTTCTGTTTCCTCCCACAGTCTAAAAACATGAGTGTGAGGTTAATTGGTGGTTGTAAGCATAACTGTTTGATTTTCTTTTGTGCATTTCCCCTGTGATGGACCGGTGACTTGTCCAGATGTGTATCCTAAAGTCAGCTGTGTTTGGCACCAGGGCCCCACAATACTAACCCCTTTTATGGCTAGTGACTATGTATGACAATGTCTGCATTTGTATTTTATCCCAAAAACCACCCTTTAATCATAAGTACAAAGCACATCACTTTTCTGAAATTGATACATGTGATGTAGTGTTTGTGATGTGTCAGCTGGATTGTAAGAACTTGTTTAGGACACCCACTGGAAATTTGATCCCATTTGAGATCCATTTGAGCTATTTTCATTACTTGAATTTGTGAAATGCAATGTGAAATCACAGTTTCTAAATGATTTTCCTTTTACATAATTAAATTGGTGGGTAATTGTATTGACTGACTTCAAAATGCTAAAAAAGACTAAAACAAAGTCTTGAATTTGCCTTTAACAAAACCCAGTTGTGAACATATCTAATTTGAATGTATTCTAAGGAGTGCCTTATAGAGGGCCAATGAAGTACAAAGACATGAGACAAAAAATTATTAAACACAGGTGAAAGAGTTAAACAAAAATGTTACATTTAAGTATATTAATTGAAAAAAATGCACTTTGCTAGTTTTGTCCTATCTAATAAATTACATATGTTCTGACAAGCATATGTGACTATTGTTGAGTAGTTTGAAGGTGAAACTGGACTCTTTGACATATTTGGTATTTTTATCCTGATTACAATTAGAAACTGACATTGCTATGTTTGCTTTATTTTTGTTGTATGGAAATATGCTCAGGGGACATGCACTTCTCCCTTGGAGCAAGTATTCAAACCTATTAAAATTCAGGCTGTGTTGGTAGTTAGATAAACAAAGATCAACTCAAACTCAGCCTTGTTTGGTGCACATGAAACCTTCGATTAAAAGTTCTCAATAAACATATCATTGCTCATGTGAGGCTCTTTCTTCTAACTGAATAATTTCCTAAACAAACTTAATCTTCTTTATCCTCTTTTAAATTCCACCTTCCTTGACTCTTTTGCTTCTGAATAGGCATTAGACTAAATTGATACCAACCAACAATTAGGTCAGATGTCAAAATAATTATAATACTTTACAGACCTGCTGTAGGCTCTTTTTCGTCTCCTTGGATATCCTCTCCCAGCCACCAGCTGAAGTTCCCAGTGTTTATCTTGCTGCAGATGTTGTTCAGGAAAACTTTGATGGGTTCATTTATCACCTTTAGGAGCTCCCCTCCTTGCATTTCACAGCTGCTCTCGGCTTGGGACCATGATTTCAAATCCACAACAAACTCAAAACAGACATCTTCAAATTCGAATTCACACCCAGTCGGAAAGTCAGGATAAGCCTCTGTCTTCTCAGGCACAAATAAAGGTCCAGCTGAAATCCACAAAAAGACATATGTTTGAAGTGATGGACCCATTTTAATTGTTGTTAGGAGTGTCAAGAAGCACACAGTTCTGCCTGGACTGGGGCTAGAGCATGTACTGAGCAAAGTAACTTGGATCTTTCACAGGGAAATGAGAGAGCTTTCTCCAGAAAAACTCTGCATATCTTCTCAATACATTAAGCAAATCATTAGAGAAACTCAAACAAGATGCAAAGTGAAGGAATCACTTGGCGTCACCAAAGTGACCTTCAGACCGAGACTAAACAAGGACTGTTTGGTTTTTTTTGTTGCCTTTTTACTTGCATTGAATATACAAATTACATAAACAAAAACATTATGTGTGTGTGTGTGTGTGTGTGTGTGTGTGTGTGTGTGTGTGTGTGTGTGTAATGGCTTATGTGTGGCTTTTGTGTGCTGGATATTTAACTTGACATCCTAAAACACTTGTTTCGTCGTGTGTATCATGTAGAGACCAAAATGCTACAATGCTAATGTGACCGACTAGGAGGCAGGTCTCTCACCCAGCAGGATTTACACTAATTCTTTTGTTTTCCATAATTCTAAGAGTTGAGATGGTGTTTAGCTATTGTGAAATTTGCGACTTAGGACAGGGTTAGGCACCCTGCTGTGATGATTAAGGGTTGTATTTTTTGGAAAGGAAGTGTGAAACCCATTTCATTAATGTTGTCCATGCAAAAGCAGATATCTAAAATACATAGACTAATGAAAAAACATATAACTCTATAACAACCAATAAACATTAAAATGAATAAACATTTGTCATCAACAGGGTGGGATATATCAAGAAACTTAAGGGAGATAAGTTTCTGAACCCCCAAGCCCATTCTGGACCGATTCAACATCAAGATTGATGTGTAGGCCAGTGGGTGAGGTACATCCTAGCTGCCAAGTGATGCAAATTACACAGTGTTTATCATATATACAGCAGTGCTCATCATTAATAAATAGTAAATACAATATATACATGGATAATAAAATATAAATGTAAGCGTAAACATGTGAATGTGCAGATGGTAGTGGTTAGTCGTGGTCGTACACAGACTAGATTTCTTTCTATTTGTCTACAAATCTCTAAATCGTTTAGGTCAAGCCCTTTTGTATGTTCCCAGAGTTGAAACCAAACATTTAGAAGCTGCTTTTAAAATTTATGCACCAAATATTTGGAACAAATTACCTGAAAAATGCAGGATGGCTCCAAGTTGATTTTACAGGTTTAAAAGGCAGAAGATTTCAATGTTTGGTGCAGGCAGAGTGTATTTTTTGTTGTACTGTAACTGTTTTAACTTCTATGCTCTTTTGCTTACAATTCCTCTTTTTTTCTTCTTTTTTTTATTTCAATATGCTTTTTTACATTTTTTTGTTGTTAATAGCTACCTTTATCATTGTCAGATGTACATGTTTGTTAATGTAAAGAACTTTGAATTGCATTGTTGCTGAAATGTGTAATTTATGGATTTTTTGATTTTTTTTAAATTTTTTATTTTTTGCCAACGTGAACGGCGCATCCTATAATCGTCATAATTACGCCACCGTTGAACTCAGCCACTGAAGTATCGCGAGAAGATACAGAGGAAACCGGGAACACGCGTGTTTGTGTAACATGTGAAAAAACGCCTTGAACGTCCTTTAATGCAATGACAAAACTGCGTCCATGGCGGGGCGATTGAAGGTAATAACATAGATAATGGGACATGTTTTGTTTCATGATTTTAAAGTGTTTTATTACGCGTCACCACGGTACTATTTCTGTGGATTTCTGTTCGTCAATGATGTTAATCCAAGGAAACTGCAGCTTCTCAGCGTCTCGTCTTCACGTATCAGTCACTCTTCCTCAGTTTAGTTATTTTTTTGGTCATTGTTAAATAAACCCTGAGGCAAAGGCTTACGTTCCTGCTTTAAGATATACATGGCGTTTCATCTGTTTCTGATTGTGATGTAAATCTCGCAAGCCAAAGGTGACGATTATCCAGTAGTAGGTCACAGCTACAAAACCTGCACGTGTTATTTATAAACATCTTCATCTAAAGTGATCTTTGTTTTTAACACTTTATTCGTGTTAATTAATGGAACTGCTATTCATATGATCAGTAAGAGGTGGCAATTGAGGATTAGTGATGTTTAAGGCCAAGCGTTCTCACATCGATGGTAATAATAAAACAATCTTTGCCACTTCCAATCCAAACAAGTAGTCCTAACCTAAAGTTGTACAACTCACTGAACGGGCCAGTCATCATGTTAAAGCAATATTAAGTAATCAATCTAAAATCATACAACTCTTTTTCTAATCTCACTAATAATCATTAGAATTATCTCTAATCAAGATCAAAAATGATACAATCTCCTAAAGGAGTCACTAAAATGCATAATGCCATTTTACATGGCTGAATTGATCATTTCGTTGTGATGATAATATATTTGAAAAGTGTGTTTTCTTTGGTGCATCAATCCACCAAATGATCTTCCAGCTTTATCTCAATGAGGGTTGCAGGGTTCGGGAGCTAATCAGCTAATATTGGAAAAAGGAACAAAGAAAGGGTCTCACCGACACACTTTTAAAGATTAAAGTGATCACAGCTGCAGTAACTGATTTTTTTTTTTTTGGGGGGGCTCTGCATACTCCCAACCTCTGCTCGCAATCCGAATACATGTATATTTAGACTCTTTTCTTCGAAGTTCAACAGATTTCTATCAAAGACTTATATGAGCAGATATTCTGACCTTTCAAAGCCAGAAAAGCACAAAAGATATCAGTTGTTCATTATATTATTATTGATTACTTTTCGTCAAGGGTGATTGGGGTCATTTCATGTCTGATTTTTTTTTTTTTTTTTTGGACACTTACACGCATTATTTCTAGCTATTAAGAAATGAATTCAACAAGCGGCTGTGGGCGTATTCAAGTTATTGAGGGAATTGGGTCAATTTTGATATTTCAAATTCTTTTATTCAACCATTTGCAATTTAATCACACAGGGGTATGCTCATCGTGACCTTTCCCATGCTCTTGTTAACAGAAACAATTAAAAGAAGCTGTAAAGATCATCAGCTCAGGAAGCCTTCTGTTTGCGTCCTACCTCACCGTGGTTGGAGATGAGCGTTTCTATGCCAACCAGCTGATGCCTCTGCTGCAGAGGATTGTGGGTGCTGAGACAGCACACGTGTTAGCAGTGAAGATGATCGGTCTGGGTCTGGTTCCTCTGAACCGCTACCAGGACCCTGCTGAACTGGTAATTGTGCCATTATATATTTCTTTCCCCATATCTATAAAAATGTGAATGATCAAAGACGGTGGCCATTTATTTTGTCTTCATTCTACAGGAAGTAAACATCCTTGGACTGAAGTTCAAAAACCCTGTCGGTATAGCAGCAGGCTTTGACAAACACGGGGAAGCCGTTGACGGCTTGTACAAGCTGGGCTTTGGTTTTGTTGAGGTGGGAACAATCACGCCCAAACCTCAGGAGGGGAACCCCAAACCACGCGTGTTTCGGCTTACAGCCGATCATGCAATAATTAACAGGTAAGACTGGAAAGGGGAGATTTTTGTCAGTGCTCAAGCGGAAACAAACACACACATTTATTGAATTCTTGGCTGATTTTTTTCCCTTTACGTCACATAAACACTTCAAACGGATTAGATCACAATCCAGTTGAAATTTTGAAGAGGTTGCTGTTCGTTATCCCCTCTAGAGTTCATGTAAATGGCTCATGGAGTTGCTTCATGCTTCTTTGTGTGCCTGTCTGATAAGTAACATTATCCATGTGACTCCACTAATAATGTTTTGAGAAAAATAGTTTTGGCAAAGCACCACTGGTCAGTTTAGGAGACGGTGTTTCTCTTGTGCATGTTATCCTGTTGTTTTTTTTTTCCATGAAACTCAATATGATGACTTTCTTTTATGTTGCAGTTTCAAACGCGAAGCCACTGCACAAACTTGGTTATTTGAGCTAATAAATCCGCCGTGAACAGCACAATCTGATCAATCGATTTATGAAGATTTTAGTCAGACTGACAAAGAACTGACTTTGTAAATGTAATTTATCAGAAGTGTTCGAACAGTGCATCCTCCATTCGATATGTACGGTCAAAGGAAACTTCAGCTAATCCAGCCAATGTCCATTGCAAGGCCCCCATAAGTGAAATACAACCACACAATCATTTCTATTAATAAATTAAAAATACCAAAAACTATAGAACTGTTTTGAACTTGTGAGAAAAAAAAACAAGGCAGGCCCAGTGACATTCAACTAATGAACGTTGCTGCTATTATTAATTGTTGTATGCTGAGAGTAAATGTGTAATACATCCCACTACAAATGAAAGAATTAGGTTGAATACTATTCATTTACATGCTTTAGCTATTTTAAATGTTAGTAAAAACTATAAAGTATTTGTTTTAAAACTTGTACATGTGCAACAGTTTTAATCTTTTAAGTTGTCTGCTCTTAAAAGTCCGTCAATTTCCAAATAACTATAGTTGGATATGTAAGAAATAAATGATTAGGTAAAGCAGCACTACTAGGACTTAGTCAATAATGTAATCTTTGCTTGTGTGTTTTTTTTCTGGAGAAACTTATGATGCCAATGAACTATTAAGCTCTTCATCCATTGTGAAATTTTCCCCAACAAAATACAAATTGTGTTTAAGATGGGATTCAAAAGTCACAGATATTGTCAGGTTGTGTTCTTACACCTCATGTCCAGTGCTGTATTGTAGAAGCACATAAGGTCGATTGTTCATGCTGGATGTTTGTGTTTGTAGGTATGGATTCAACAGCTGTGGTTTGGCAGAAGCACAGATGAGACTGAAAGCAAGGGAAGAAGAACAGCTGGAGAAAAGTAAAGGTTAGAAAACCTTTTGCATTATTCTGTTTTAATAAAAAAATTAATTTTTTGTTTTCTTTATTTATTATAGATTCTTATTCTTTGTTGTTTGTTTTGTTTTGTTGATTTCACTGTCTCATGTTGGAATTAAATCATTTAAATAAAAACAACAATAAAAATAGAAAATAAAAAGTACTCTGCAGGAAATCTGTTGCCGTACTGATTCAACTGGACAAAGCCTGAATACATTGAGTTTGTCTTTGGTTTTATTATAACTTTTCATTGACGGTCGTGTAACAGAAACCTCACAGTAAACAGCGTATGAGGTTAAATACTCTAATTTCTGCTCTACATTATTCCTTTTTCATGACCATGACCTGTCTTTGCCTCAAGTTTTCTTGTGTCTATGCTCATTTGCTCATTTGGCACATCAGCTTCCTCTTCCCCAGTTGAGTCATGTGTCTGATGACGTAGTCTGTGTTTATGTTTGTCTGAAGCTTCCCGTGTGCATGTGTGTGTTTATAGCTGGCCTTCCCCTGGGCATCAACCTGGGGAAGAACAAGCTGTCCCGGGACGCAGGGGCAGATTTCCTGGAGGGGGTGAGAGTGCTGGGCCCGCTGGCCGACTACCTGGTGGTCAACATCAGCAGCCCAAATACGCCGGGTCTCCGGGACCTACAAGGGAAGGCTGAGCTCCGCCAGCTTTTACACTTGGTAGGAAAGTCTTATTCCCATGTACACTTCCCAACACTAGCATAATTGTAAAATTTGTGGATCACAGCTAGTGGTTGTAACATCTGAGCTTCCTAATGCCTGTTTTTGTGTACAAGATGGATTATGTTCAATATAACACATTTTCATCTTCTATTTTGACTGGTTTTACACCGTCAGCATCTGTGACCAGTATCCATACCGTCTATACCTGCAAACATTAATCACATAGTTCACCCTTAGTTTCTGTAGTAGATATTTGCTGTGAGTCACAGCGTCGCCTTGACACTTTTTAGTGCATGTTGTTCTCGCTTTAGCTTCTGATGCAGTAGCCCAACCCCCCTCAGTGAAGAGCAAATGCTCTTTTCCCTTGCAGCAAAAGGAAAGATGAGTCAAGGACGGGGTTAATAAATGTTACGGAGCAGTGAAAACATATGTGAGAAAAGCACTGCATCCTTTCAGCAGAGCACATCGTCTGACGTCTGGGTCATGATACTGTGAAAAGTCAGTGTTTTTAAATAGATCTCCAAGTTCTCCATCAAATTTGTTAAAAATTGTATTTTGGAAACAATTTCAAAGTGCTACAAGTGAGGGTAAGGAAATTAAAAACATACTAATAAAATCAGAAGAAGGCATCAAAGTGCAACAGGGGAGCAATTAGTAAATAGAAGTCTAAAAAAATGCTAGTGAAAGATAAAAGCAGGTGACTACTTAAAGGCTACTTTAAAACCATTGGGCCCAGAATATGACTGGTTTTGACTGCAAACATTGTAAAAATATTGATGTGAAAACAAACTAGTGCAACACATTCCAAGGTCTGTTATAAATTCAACTAAAGTGGTATTATTGTGCATTCGTCATGTACAAATCTAGCATGGCCACACACACAGGGTTTTCCCAGGTTGGGAACCATAACATTTTTTTTTTCTTTTTAATGATTCCCTTAATTTTCTTAATCTTTTCGTTTGCTCTTTTTGATGTTTTCATGTGGAACTAGTTATCAAATCAGAAGCAGAGGTCTTTTGTGTTTGTCTTTTCCAAGACTTTATACTATATATA
>OMNM01065151.1:15545-37508 GCA_900302745.1 Parablennius parvicornis | reverse complement strand
TACATTATCATCACTATGTCCGTCATTCCAGTAGTTGAAGCTCTCTCTGCTCACATCTGTACAATGTGGTCAGGTACTGAAGGAGCGCGATTCCCTGCAGGAGGAACGCAAACCTCCAGTCCTTGTAAAGATTGCTCCTGATCTCACTGCCCAGGACAAACAGGACATCGCCGATGTCGTCACAGAGGTCAGAAACTATTTGCATTTTAACCAAATTTGCATATTTCTACCGAAATTCACAATTCTTGCAGTCTTCCTTATTTAATTTAATTTCATTTCTGATTCACATGCTTCACTTTTGTAACAAAAAGTCACATGTATTTAATTTTCAAATGTCTTTATAATGTCATCTCGTGATTACATTTCAGGTTGATTTGTGTAATGGTAGTTATTTTTCTCT
The DNA here is from genome assembly GCA_900302745.1 of Parablennius parvicornis. NCBI lineage: Eukaryota > Metazoa > Chordata > Actinopteri > Blenniiformes > Blenniidae > Parablennius > Parablennius parvicornis. Next base: position 37,108 of record OMNM01065151.1, on the reverse strand, counting down.
CTTAAAAGCAGAGTTGAAGTTGTAGCCATTAGTTTGAAAGCTTGAATGTGACTGTACAAGTCAATACAACCGAAGCTTCACTGTAATGATCTCCGATACGATGCCTTTTGTTTTAGGTGATTAGGAGAAAATGATATTATTTCTATTATTATTTATGATAATAAATCTATATCTCACTTTCATACAGTTAAATAGCTTAAAGCTACCAAAAAAATAGAACAAAAACATACTGAAAATATTTTAAATTAACTGTGATGAATTAGTTATGCAAAATTGAAATAGTAAGTTAACATCGTTAAACTGATTTTTACATGGATTACTCTTCATCATTGGATCGATGTCCTTGCAATTATCACATGTTCTGGGAAAGCTGTTGTAAAAATGAAAAACGTATCAACATGAAGAGGAAAACTGGTATGAGTTTAACCTTTCACTTCAATCGTAGTGTAAATGAACAGCTTAAGTCTGATCTCTTTCCGCTGATTGTTTTTATTGAATGTTTTCATAATTGAAAGCATCATCTCGACGCATCACAAACAACCACGGCACAGAGGATCATCATAGTCCCTGGTAGCCTTATCTCCGCTGCTATGTCTGCACGCTGAGGCGAGGAGCAGATGCACCTTAATGGAAAAGGCGTTAAGGAGGCGGAAAAAGCAAATACTCTGGAAGCACTCCCTTTTCTCTGTCACAGTGCACTGCACATTAGAGCTCTTTGAAGATGGGGTTCACTTTTTTCAACACCACTAATTACTTTGTCTTTGCCTTTTTGTATATTCTCTTGTGTGTAGCTGGGAGTGGACGGTCTGATGGTATCAAACACCACCGTGTCCAGACCGGAAACACTCCAGGACCCACATAGTTCTGAGGTTGGTGGGTTAAGTGGGCAGCCCCTCAAAGACCTCTCCACCAGCACCGTCAGGGAAATGTACAACCTCACCAATGGTACATAATTCAAATCCAGTGTCTCATTATACTGTCATTACACACCATTTTAAAATATACGTTGTTGTTTTTTTTTTTTATTCCATTGTAGGTAAAGTACCAATTATTGGAATAGGAGGCGTGGCAAATGGACAGGATGCCATGGATAAGATCCGAGCCGGTGCTTCTTTGGTTCAACTCTACACGGCCTTCGCCTACCAGGGTCCACCAATAGTCACCAAAATAAAGCGAGAGTTGCAGCAACTTCTTAAGTGAGTATGAGAGTGAATTCACATCAAAATGGCACAGTAAATATTTTCCTATAGTTTACACATTTGATTGCTTTTAAATTCTTTGCTATAGATGGCCATGAAAATGCCATCTGACCTTCCAGTCATCTTTACAAAGCTAGACGTATTGAGAAAAGACACCGGTAAATCAGTAGAGAAGAGTAAATAAATGTGATAGATTGTTAGAAATAACAAACTACATTTGAATTCAATTGAGTATCAATGCTACATTTTGTGTAAACAGAAAATGTGTGAGATCAGCGATTTACATCGTGATCTATAAAGAAGTAATAAGTGAAATCCAAAATTGGTAGTGGTTATACTGATATTATACAGAGATTTTGTTTAAAAGGTAATTGTGTGGTTATGCAGGGTATTTCAAATGATATCTATAGAACTCAATGACCAACCTTTTCTTGTTAGTATCACAAATTTGACAAATACTGTTGTTATTGCTTTCTGAGACGAAAAAAAAAAATCCACAGTTTTTACAATGTGCTTCCTGCAACCACTGACTTGATGGTGTGGGTGCACCTGTGTACAGTATTTAAGTAGTTGTAGCACTCATTACTATGACTGGGAAAAGAAGAGGTAATCCCTAACAGGCTGTGAGGAACAGGTCTTGCCATCTTAAATAATGAGGTAGATAACTTCAAAATGAAACCTAAAACAGAGGCTTTATAAATCAAGTCAAGTTCAGGCAATGAACATCTATGTATTTATATTATTTTTATTTTAGAAAACAAGTTCGTCTTATTAAAAACAACAATATTTGGTCTGGAGAAGCTTTTTACAAACATGAGCCTTGTAAATGGAGCTTATGTCTTCAATTTGAGCCAATACAGTCATTTTTATTTAATGCTATTCTCTCAAGACTTTCAGCAATGGTTTCCTCTCGTGTCCTTCTGATACTTCACCTGTTATCCTCTTTGATTCTCTGCACAAATATTTCATATAGTCTGGTCTGTCTGTTTGAACAGGGATCAAGGTTTCAGCAGCGTGTCTGAGGCAGTCGGGGCCGATCACAGGGGAGCAGGTGGGCTCACTCAGAAACAGAGCTCCATGTAAGACATGGAAATCGATAACACCCTCGGAGGACGCAGCAGCAGCACTTGAAGATGTCGTCTCCTCTTACGTGGCAACATGATAGTCAGCTTTTCCCGAACTGTGATGAAAGTATGAGTCCATCCATTTGTCTTTATTTAAAAGGTTGCAGACGAATTACAGTCTGAACATGCAAGTAAATACACACTCAGCAAATTTCTGCCTCACTTTTATGTGAATACCGTAAAATCTTGCGTTGTCTGTGTCGACAAGCTCAGGTCTGTAACTCGATTTCAGACGTAAATTTTTTGTTACAGTGTAACAGCAGTTAGTCTTTCTGATGCATTCTGACAACAATGTACTTGAACTTTTTAATGCACCATCCCGCCTAAAGTCAGTTTAAATTAAAGTACAAACATTATTCATTGTGTGAATGTGGGGGGCTGGAGATAATGTTTGATGCTATATGATAAATAAATGGAAAAAGCTTTATGTTATACTCCTCTGGGATGTGTTTGATAGTGTTTGAACATGCATTAAAATGGTTTGCTGCTATTCTCGGCTGAGTGGCAGACAATTTCATATTAAAAACATATTAAAGATGAACCTGCACAGAAATCCAGTCCGCTCATATATGAGTATCCAGCTTACTTAGTTTGTACATAGCTACAAACGTTGCTGGTGAGCACATCTAAGCACACAGACTTCCAAAAGATGCCAAGAGTTGGCTTTTCACTCCCTGAGAGCCCAGAGCAACATTTGCATGTATGTGCTTTAAAGATCGAAAATTTCATGGATGAATTTTATGATTCAAAATACTTAAACCTTGTCCACATCATGTCATCGATGGACCAAAAGGAAGGAACACGCTAAACATATTAAAGGGATCTCCCATGCAAATGTTGTTTTGGTGTACAGCTGAAATGATTGCCGAGGGAATAGCCTTAAAATGTGTAGCTTGTAACTATTGAAAATACTTTGTACCATGTGCAGGTCACTCATTGATCACTTGACAGAAAATCGTTTTGTGTGAAATATTGAAACTACTGTGATTTAGCTGACTATAAATTTGATTTTTGAAGAATAATTTGTCGATGAGTCAAATCACCTACAACAAGCCACCTTTCTGATTTGGATTTGACATCTTAATTTATCTTTATCAAATTCACTGGTTGCAGACAGTTATGGAAACAGGAACTGCAAACTCCACACAGAAAAGCCTCCAACTATACTTGAATCAGATATTTTTTGGTGTGATGCTACTGTGCCAACCACTACAACATAAAACATTTTACTTACTGAACAAAATCAACTAAATGTATGATGACATTTTGCGCATTATCTAGCAAGGTGGACTCTCATTGATTAAACATCCATTTTGTTTATTTTTGTTATCATAGTGTTTATTCCACTCACTTGTTTCCAAAACACATGTTGGGTTTAATTTTTGTATAGACAGCAGGACTTGCAAAGAAAAATCTTTTTTTTTAAGCAATATTGTTTCAACTCTTTTTGAAAGGCTTGTTCTGTCTGGTCTTCCCTCGTCATCAGTTGCAGCAGTAGGTGTTGCGTTGCTTTAGATAGTTTCAGTCTTTTAAAACACCACCGCGATTCAGTCTACTATAAGCATCACAACAAAAACACTACGGTGCATCATACCCTCCCCTGGTGCAGTCTGCTGTGGTTTTTGTCGTTATTTTTGGGTTCCCCTGGGTCACTGACACATGGAGATGCCTTCTTAACCTGTTATAGCACCTCCTTCCACTCCCGGAATAAACCGCAGTCGTTAGACGCAGCCATCGAAGGCGGCGGCTCTGTGAGGCTCAGCTGTGAGCCGTCGAGCTCTTCCTTCTCCCTCTCCCGCAGGCCAAGTCCAGACTGGCTTGTTTACCATATGTAGTGTTGCAGAGGGAGCAAAAAATTACTAGGCCTGGATCCCAGACACAAAAAACTGAAGACCACTTTGCACGCTTTCCTCTCATTTAACTTAGATCAGAGCGAGAAAGCAGTGCATTTTGTCACAATTCCAATAATAAAGACTTTACTATTCCAGCACTTTTTTCCAATTGCTTTCAGTTGTGAAGCTGTGATAAGGCCATGGGTTAGCTGTTACTAAAATAACAATATCCACCTCTTACAGGCAGATTTCTTCACTATGAAACAGTTGAAAAGATATGTTTACTATTTCGTGAAATTCTATTAGATTTGATTGATCCAAACATCTCAAGTCGTGAAAGGATGGGCATCTAAATATTTTGCAATACATAAGTTATTGCGGCAAAAGGTCAAGAACATGACTTGAGTCTCTAAGAGTGTTTTGGAGGAAGATGGATTTTTTAGATTTTTTCCTGTAATTAAAGGTGGTTGAAGTTGTTTACAATATGCAGAAACCAGTGTAGTAATTAACTGTAAGTAGAATATAAATATTAAGTAAATACATGATATACATGTTATCGCTTTGCAGTTAAAATAAAAAAGAACAGTAATACAGATTGATGGTCACAGGAAGGATGGACCTACAGTGCCGCTCTATTTTTTTGGGGTTAAAATTAGTTTGTTGATGAAAATGCTTCTGAAGTTCACCAGGACATCGTTGTGGGGGTGAGAGACGTTGGTGATGGACCGCTGTCTGGACCGTACCATTCCCCACATGTTAGGTTTTCTAAAACAAAATATGAGACATTTATGATCTCTTGTGTGACGTCTGCTCATTTCGTCTTTTGAACTACCGTACATGTTTAAAGGTGCAAGTCCGTAACTTCATACACAATTCAAAGGAACATATCTGATTGAGAAATTAACTTTCCTAAACAACCCTTCATTATTTCCTGTCTGTGTCTGCAAAAAGTCCAACTAAAGTAAAGTGATAGAAGGACTCACAGCCAACATCTTAAATATTATCCATGTTCCATTTTACACACTGTATTATATGTACAGTATCTATTATATAATATTTTTAATATTTCTGAGACTTCTTATTTTATGTCACCCTGACATTCAGGATTGCGATTGTATATACAGTAGGTGACATTTACAGTCATGTGGTTTATTCTCTTTCTTGGTCATTCGATGGCGGAGCGATTGACACATCATATGATAAAGACAGTGTGCATTGGATATTTTAAAGGACTTCTGTTGGAGAACAAGGATTGAGAGAAGAGTCATTGGTTACGAAACTAATCAACATTGAATGTCAGAAAGGAAAAGAAAATGTTTCTGGGTCATCTGTCAGCTTCAAGGACACAAAGCAAAGCTTCCCCTTGAAGACAGAAATTTTTTCAGTGGGGACAGAGTTTATAGTAAAGCAGATGTCAAGTACAGCAATGACCTTTAATGCCTTTAAATATATAATAAATTGTATTACTTAATATTTTTGTGGAAATTTTTTCACAGTGTACAATAGCAATTAAGTTAAAAATTCTTATTTCACTGAAAATATATTTGAATCAGTATTTTATCAAATGAATTATGTTTTTGTAAGAAAAAAAGATACAACTGTTTTCATCCTTCAATACCAAGCTTACAAGAAATATAATAAACACACAAGGCAATGTAAATGTGATGAAAAAATAAATATATGAATTACATTTTACAGACAACATAGATCCATACATCTTCTATAACGCTTTAGCCTGTTCAGGGATGCAGGAGACAATCCTAGTTAACAATGGCCGAGTGCGGTATTCACCCTGGACAGGTCGCCAGTCCATCACAAGACACACACAGAAAGACAGACAACCACACATGCTCTCATTTAGGGGCATTTTAGGTTCACCAATTAATGTCACATCCATGTTTTTAGAATGTGAGGAAACTAGGAGAAATCCACACATGCACAGGTAGAACATGCAAGCTCCACTCAGAAAGGTTCGGCCAGTATTTGATCCTACAACCTCGCTGTGATGCCAGAGCGTTAACCATGCTGCAGACAGTGGAGATAGATAACATAAATGACTTTAATTTCTACTGTGATGCACAACAGAAAAAGATTTTTCTGCTCCATATGCTAGTGTTTATTATTATCTTAAGCTTTAGGTGACATTTTGAAACACTCACCAATATAGTAGATTGCTTGTAGCTGGAGAAATAGTGTCTTATATAAGCCTGAACTAAACCAGACTTTCTAAGAACGACAAGAAAGCTGTCTGTGAAAGCGACATGAGTTTGTATCCACATTGGGTTTGATGTATTTGAAGCCCTAAATAGGCATTAGCTTCCTGTTTGAAAGACTTTTCTACATATTTATAGTTCATCTCAGCTGTTTTATTGTTGCTGCTGCTGCTGCTACTTCTGCTTGTTGTTGTTTACAATCCGCAATCAGGAAATAACAAGTATTGAAAACAGCAACGTGGCCTCTGTTGTACTTAAATCTACACGGGTCATCTTTAACAGAGTAAATGCAAGCAAACACAAGGTCACTGAGTGTTTTAATCTCGTCGCCTGCAGGTTACTGGCAGAAAATCTATGACCAGACTCTTTCACAAAGCATTACTAAATATAAATTGTCTGTGAGCGAAGCAATTACCACCAGAAAATTTTTCGATGAACATTTAAGATGAAAGAAGCTAAAAAACAATACAAGCCTGGAATGAGTGAAAAGGCATTCCTCATCAGAAAAAATTAAATGGTTTACTGAATTAAGCCGAATGTTAAAAACCGCTGACTGTTAAGCATGTCACTGGCACCATTGGAGGAGGCTTATAGAAATCGATAAAACAATAGATTAAGACCAGTAAAGGAAAATTCTCAAGAGAAAAGCTGCAGCAGACTGCCAAAGATTGAGAATCAGAACAGCTCCTGAAGAGGACCGTGACAGCCATAGCAGAGGAAACATTAGCACGGGAATAACTTCAGAGGAAATTCTGAAAAGCCCCATAGAGGCCTGCAGAGCTCACACTCACATTGTTCAGGAAACTACTGCAGTTACTGTCAAAGAGCGTCTCATAGATTTGAATTAAACACATCTGTGAGAAAGAAAAACCCTAAAATCTGCATACTGATGTATCCGCTTTCAGTGCAAATCAAATTTTCTGCTCAAGTCGCTTATTTGTGATCAATACTGCAGAAATGAATATATTGCGTTCATATGCATCTATGTGTCTTCACTGTATTCAGAGCAGTGCATGTGTTATATAGTGCCTTGACAGTGCAATGCAATTTTTATCTAAATATTCCTATTTGACAAGTACAGACTCTTTATTTGGTTTTACACAAAACTGTGTGAGAAGTCTTTTTTCATTAATTGTAACTCCTGCTCACTTTGTATTATTAGTATGTGTGCACTGCTCAGAGAGCACTAAATGAAATCAAATGGTGAAATGTGATGGGTCATATTTCTTATTTTATTTATTTAATTTAACCTTTATTTAACCAGGAAAAGAGCCCATTGAGATCAAGATCTCTTTTACAAGCTTTTAAAAGGTTCTGTATAATTTTAGTTGAGCATCTGAGTGACATTTATACAAGCTATACATTTCATGCAACACATTTCTGTCCAGTATACCTCAAAATAAATTGCAAACAGTGTCAAAACAAAAAAACATTAGAATTTGACATTATAATGACAGTCATACGTAGTTGTACCCTATGGTTTCTGTGATATGAAAAATGCATACAGATTCCTAGAATCTAAGCAAATAAATTCTATTTACATAACAACACAAATTTACGGCTATTATCCAGATACCCTTGCAGCAAACAGTCAGATACTTTATAACAGGAACGACTCTTGAAACTTTACATTCAGCATGCTAGTGTGTAAGTGTTAAAAAACAAATTGAGAGAACAGGCTCTGATAACATGAGACAATTGTCCGATGCTGCTGACATACAATGATTTTTTACATATCTATACACATCACACTGTCTATTGTCACCTTCCCATCCACCACAAGAGCCAGAGTCAAGAGCCTCGGTAAGCACTTTGATTTTAGCCTCAAAAATTCTGCTTACATCAAAAAGACCAGCAAGGAACTGAGGGACTGGTTGTGTCTGGTTGACATATCAGGTTTGCCAGGGAAGTTCACGGCCTGGATTTAACAATATTCCATTTTGCATTGGTATAGAAGACAATAGATGAATGTTTTTGTTATAATTGTGACACTTTATATCAAGAATTACCAGCTCCTCTGGACAAGATGCTTGTGCAGATGCGACAATTGATAGCAATTTGGCATCATGAAATACACTTGACTTAAATTGACATATGAGCAGAAGTATTGTTGAGATGTCCCAGACATGAATGAAAGTTGATGTTTAATTCAGAAAAGCAGGACAAACTTACTATGAATGGATAGTAAAGCTGCTGTCAGGAAGACATGATTATGTAAGTCGGAGGCTGCAGGTGCGGTCTGAGGTGCTTGTTTACCATAAGAAGGAGGGGAAGCAATGGCAGCTGTGAGCCTGTCGGGTCAAGTCAACCAGATAGGCATAAATGTTCTTCCTGGATCTCAGTGCTGACGTAATCTTATTCAGATGCTGGCAGTACTGCCAGTTTCTCAGAATGGATTTAATAAGTTGCAGTATATATAGAATATAGTCTTGTTGTGAAAGACGATTGTTCCACCCACACACACATACACCTGAACACAGAATATGAGTTATAATGATAATATGCTGGTTTTAGATGACATCATAACTTATGCAGTCAATTTCACCAGAAATGTCTTCTGAAGAATTCAGAAGTATATTATGAACCTGGATCAACATGGATGTCACAATGTCATCAGTAATAGAAATATATGGAAAGCAGACAATGTATTTATCTTTTTAAATAAACAATGTTTTACACGACTGGCTTTTACATCTATATATGGAATTGGAAATTAAATGAAATTTTAAAAAGTCATAACTAAATGCTGCAACAGAGCAAACCTTCACTGCATTGTACTACTTTAGCATTGTATCAACGGCACTTTTCTTGTTTATTTTAACAATAGGCATTTGCACTTACTTTCAACTTACTTCTAACTTACAATTTAAATAGTAGTATTATCATTATCAAAAGTTCCATAATTTTTTGTTAGATGTATCTGGATAATTTATAATGAAGGTACCAGTGCTGTTAAAATATTATGTTTGTTCCTCCATTTGATTTTCTGATCTTGTGGCAGAATGGTTTTCAATACACTGACAAACCCAGACTGGTGAATTTTCTGTAACTTCAGCATCACCACACCCTCCTCGTCTTTCGTACACCATCACACTTCATGCAAACGAGAGCTGCACTGCATAAATATGACCAGTTTCCAGCACTGGACACAGTTTTCCTGCTTCACATGGTCAGTCTACGAATGTTAAATTTGCATGATGTATACAGTTGAAATTACCACAAGTACTATTGTATGAGTTCAAACTAAAATTACAAAACAAATTTAGTCCAAGTTTGGTGCAGAAAATGGATTATTCACGCCAAAACATTAATAGAAAACAAAGATCTGAAAGGTAAAATATCTGAATGCATTTTCAGATTAGAACTTGCTGGAGTGTTTCTTGTGTGCACTTGCAGAGTGAATGTGAAGTTCACAGACCAGCTTCCTCCTGCAGATGGATGTTATGAAAGCTGTTGAAGCCTCTGGCTACAGGAACTCACAGGTGTGATGGAGGCAGGCAGAGTCATAAGGCAGTCACGACCCTGCCCGAATTCATTACGGCTGATGGGTGGTCGTGTGAACATACAACACTCAAAAGAAGCAAGAGACTGAGAATAGCAAGATGAATGCTGTTTGTAAAGATTATGCCCCTCCAATAAAACATACAAAGTGTAATTGTTTTTGTTATGATAGACTTTTAATAACCAAGTACTATACACCTTGGATAAACTGAAAACAGATTTTCATTTATACTCAATATTTGAAGTTATCTGTGATATTTTGATGAAGTTACAGACAATTCAGGTATTAAAACATACAACCTGTACATCTTTGTACAGTATTAAATTATTAATATTTCCTCTATCACTTTCTTTCATCACGTTGCCCTTCAGTATGTGTACCTACAATCCCCAACACAATATTTCTTTGTTTGTATGTTACATGCATGTCAGGAAACATGTATTCTATACAATGATTAACATATTACTTTTAAATACTACAATGTTAGCTTAAGTATTATCAGAAATACCAGCAAGCATATACAACCCATGTCAAAGTTTAAGAAACATGATAAGCTGTGAAAGCAAAAACAATTGCAAGCGGAACAAAGTTGGGAATTTTAAAGATTTTTAAATTTAAACTTCTGAAACATATCAAATATCTATGACTGATTTATGATTAAAAAAAATCCTTAAAATCATTACCTTTTAGTTGTTTGATTAATATTGTGAAGCCTTTGTTAATACAGTAATACATACAAATACCCTCACAGTTCCAAAGCCAAAAGATAAATATCATTACTTTCTTTTAATCACCACAAAATTACATAGAGCTACATTTTCCCAAATATCAGGGTTGTATACTGCTTCTATTTTTAGCATTGTCGTATAGTTGTTTAAGGATTTACATAACTCTCAGTCCCCATGAAATAAGCAAACGCCCACTCACTGTCAGCCATGCTGTAAAGCCATATGGGACTTCAGCTCTCATCAGCTCAAGACAGCGTGAAGCAAGCGAGCAGAAATACATCAGCGATAAGCATCATTCAGCCCTGGCTGTCTCTGCTTTTTATATTAATCCCTGCATGTATACATTAGAATTAATGAAATGTAAACAAAGTGTATTCATAAAGAAACGTGTGCTCATATACATATGTATGCATTTATACACTGAGAAACTCGTGCTATTTTTCTTTGCAGTGCGATGAATTTTGGATTTGTTCGAACGGATGCGACAGATTTACAATAAATGTTTCAAACTTAAAAGATTTTAAGGACTGCCTCTCTCTGATCAGTTCCAGAGCAATAGCTGTTGTAATATATGCCACCTTTACTCAAACAGTGAAACCCGCGTGATAAATATTACAGAGGAACCTCTCTGCATGAGGACAGTCCGCAGTGACAGGAACACTCAAGTTAAGTGCAATAGTGAGTTTATTGAGGAGACTTTGGATGAACTGTGCAGATGTGTATATTTATAGTTGACATCCTCAGCAGAGACTTCAGGTACACCCGACACCACACCGACTGCCCCGGAACTTGGCTGAGGCTCAACTTGCCGGGCAGGTGGGTTCACAGGGACCACGCTGGGATTATGGGTCTAGCTGATACTGTATATTCACGAGGTGCAGGACCAAGCAGCATGGATGCATGGTGATGGAGTCATGGTTTCTGGACTCTCAGCAGAGATCCTACACTTGCAAAATTTGATCACACCAGCCTCACCTTTATACAGCTAACCTTATATCCCCTGCACAGCACTGCAGCAGTATTATTATTAAACACCTGCAATATTAATGCATGCTAAAATGGGAATTCCAGCAAACAGCAAAGCATTCAATTTTGCAGAGGACTGAAAAGTCAATTGCATTAAGGAGGCAGACATTCAAAATATGTCACTGAACTTAGTATTTCTCAAAGATTTAGCAAATGATTGAACTTCACTATGAAAGTCAAAGCAATAAGTGCATAGAGCTCTCGACTGCATAGAGCTATTGGATATGTCAAATCGCTACGTAGAGATCCGGCGAGTCACACAGAGGGTGTTAAACGTTTTTTTGTTTTTTAATATTCACTGGATAAACCAACATTATATTACTGCCACATCTCGATCAAGGTTATAAACAACAATATTAAAGTGAATATTTAATTTGATCACTTTGATTCTAGATTTTGGGAATTAGAATATGGTTCCATATTCTCAACAAATTCATCATAATCCTGAAATAAAAACATTTATTTTCCACAAGGTAGCACTTTTTATCTAGTGTTAAATGTTATTTGTTTGTTAATTGTTTTTTGGTTTTTCACTCACAATAGTATGGGATTGTGTGGCCCATCTGCCCCTTTTTCTATTTACAACAACCTCTTGTGGCCATATAAAGTAATACAGGAGCATTACATATGGGAGAGGATTGTTCATGAGTTAGGATGAGAGTGAAAACAGGGATTTCATCTTCTACGCTGGTAATCAAGTGTGAATACAAGGCTGGTATTAAATTCAGCCTTTTCTCTCTAAAACTAATTTCACACAATTTATGTAAGAAATGTTATTATTTGTGTCAAAACGATGACAACATCTATAGTCTATGATCTACGATGACAATACATACTGAAAGGTACAATTGTATATGTAAATGACCATTTGACCCAAAAAAATGCAGATATTAAAAAGAGGCTAGACTGCTAAAAAAGAAAAATCATATTGTCGCAACATGGGTCTGGAACTGTAGAGAATGGATAAGGATGACAGAATGAATAGGTGCAATGCATGTAAAACATACACAACCATGGAATGGCTGTTTTAGTGTTTCTAGGTGGAACTAGATAGCATATTTTGGCACTCTGGGGGTTAATTTCGACATTTTCTGTTTTTCACTATTCCTGATGAGCGTGCCAAATTTGCTGAGTTTTTGAGCGTGTTTAGGGGCTCAAAATTGGGTCCAATGTTTGGTGGTTTAAAAAAAAAAAAATCTCTTTAAAAAGCTGCTGCTACATCTTTTACAAGTATGTTGAAAAGGTAATTTTTCTCACAGAGAGGGAGAAGCATGATGCGGACAGTAGGGACATGCAGGTATTCTGAGCGGTTCAGTATCATATTACAGGTTAGTTTGACTGCAGTGAACCTGGATTCGCTGTGGCATTGCTGTTGCATTGGAAATACAGCGTCGGTCTCTAACTCACCCCTCCCTGTCACGCCTCTCAGCCATCTCTGCCTTTGCCCTTTCCTCTGCGGAGCCAAAAACAGACAGCAGCCACAGGTGGTCTGTGCGCTTTATTGGTTCTGACACACATCTCTTGCCTTAAGAGCTTAGAGAGACAATTAAAAATTCATTACAACAATGAAACGAGAGAGGATGAAAAAGAAACAGGACAAACAATACATATAACCTTGCTGCGGCCCAAAGTGCTCTGACCTACCATCTACAAAGTCTCTTGCTCGCGGCTTTATTGTGTGTGCGTCCGTGTGGTTGTGTCGTGGTGTAACTAAAGACATACTGACTCCAACAGACAAAAAAAGGTTGCCCTGCCACTGCCCGAAAATCAGAAAAGTGACAGAGAAAAATGTATTTATGGTTTCTAGATATTGTTTCACTTCTCAGTCAAACCTATTTTTTTTTTTTTTTATCATTTTCAGTTTGTTTTTCAGCTGACCCCAATAAAAGCTCAACACAAAGTGTGAGCTCTGAACCTCGTGCAGTGCTTCTCTAGAAGAAAACATTTAAATGATTATGACTAACAAATCACCGTCACTCATGCTTTTTTTTGTTTTACTTGCAAATCAGTATTTTCTGTCTGTGTATTGCTTGATCATAAGGAATTGAACCTGTGTTTTCCTTCCTGGCCTATTTACACACACACAAATTCCTCTGATCAGATTTACAAAGAAATAAATTGTTGCTTCAATGTTTATAAAATGTCTGGGTAGTTCTCTTAATTGTGTGAGATGCATTCATGGAGATCCATGAACTTTGGGAGTGTGTTTTCCTCAGGACAAAGTAAGTATGTATTTTCAAATTAATTTGGGAATTTGGGAGTGTATTCAGATGTAGCAGAATCTTTGCTTTAACTGCAAAGCAGCCTTGGATATGTGTTATGGTGCATTGAATTGTTGATTAAAAAAATGTATAGCGCAAACAATTCCCACTTACTGATTTTGATGTTATACTGTATATATCAGTTGGCATCAGTGGCGTCTGTTAACTGCATGTTGTGTTTTGGTAAAGTGTCACTACCCTTCATCAAATTTGATTTCTTGGGTTTTTCTCTGTTAAAAGTGCCTACAGATGACGACTGTGTTGTATTTGGTGCTATATAAATAAAGTTGAATTGAATTGAAAAGTTGAATTTGTTTATTTTATTGACAAATATCATCTAATTTCTGAGTGAAATGCTGTATATGATGAATGATCATTTTAACTCATTATCAGCATTCATAATGTAATCTTTTTCTTGCTCTCTCTCTATCCATATTTCCTGCTTTCTTGACAATCTCATGTCTAATTCAGTTTAAGGCAGGCTTGATGTGGTGTTTTTTTTTTTCTTTTCCTTCCCATCACTGCTACCACGAGCTATTTCCTATTTATCATGTCTTCTACTTCTGCTTCTCAAATCAGTCTTCATTATTTATATTGCAATGTACATTTTCAAGATCATTGCTTCACTGGAAGCTGTCCTATTAGATTTCATTAAGTTTTCTTACCTGCACAGTTTCAAAGCTGTCCTGATACTAAATGTTCATGTATCACTGTCACTTTCTGTCCTCCACATTACATACAATGACACCTTTGATCTTGGTGGAATTGGGCCAATGAAACACTGGAGGGAACATGGTAAAACAGCTAAAGTGGTTTTCCAGCAGCTTGTGTAACTGCTGAGGCAGTGAATATTACAGCAGCGAGCTGAGTGCATTACCGCCACACTGAACCCCATCAAAGCCACAAGTGAAATGTTCCCATACACATTTATTATTACCAGATCTGATGCAATCACCACTGATGAATTATGCACGACTGATACAACTCTGTACAGTGATTCAATGTCAGCACAATAATTATCACTTGTTTTCTTGAGCCTCTTTCACACAGCTGTGTTGGGCTGCTGTACCTTAAGTACCCCCTGCCAGCTGTTTGAATGGCGAGGAGGTGAAGTGGTGGATTCATTTACTCCACTTCTGCTGTGATGACATCTGTGTGAATCATGCACAGGAACGCACGCATGAATGACTGACATCGTAGGGCTTCTGTCACACAGCAGGTGTCTTAGCTCGGTTTCGTTGCAGAGTTTCTGTGTGAAAGGGACTTTACACTGAACCAACAATAACTACGGCGCTCTTGGTTTATGCGGTGATCGTGATTGATTTTGAAACTCAGAAAATAATGAACATTTTTGCTCAACAATGCAAAATACCTGGAAGTTTGCACATGTATGATACAGTGTTCATCCATTCATTATGGGAAGTTTACACTTGACATGCTAACATACTATTTTACCTCCCATTGTTGACTGTTTCATTCCCTGATGTTTGTTAGTTGATCAACATTTACGACATCACAGGGCCATTTTTTTTTTAATTAAAAAAAAAAAAAGAAGCGCTTGCATGAACATGCACTTGTAGTCAATTAGTTGGTTTTAAAGAAATCATTGCAACATAAATGAGAAAATTCATTTGTACTTTGGGGTTGTGTGATAAATAATTAATTTCAAACATGAAAAAAGTTAGATGAGCTTATCACTACACCTTGAAGATTCCCTGTTAAAGGTTGACAGTGACCAAGCCCCCTTAAAGGGTCCTTAATGTCAGATGGATATGGGATTCTTGATATTTGCTAATTTAATTTAAGAAAAAAAAAAAAAAATCCTAAAAGCTGATCTAACTTGTCGCACTAAGGAACAGACACAGTATAACAAGTGTTATGGATTTGGCATGAGATTGCCTCATAAATATAAAATCCAGATTTTTCAGATTGGGAAAAATAATGAGTTCCTGGTAATATTTGAATGTACAATATGATTTATGTCTGAAAACATTTGAGATGGTTATGACTGTGTCAATATTTAATGTGTTTGAAAGTAGTTACAAATTTGCTCAGAGTTTAGGAGCGATGCTGTTCTTTGTATCTTGTTTTTTTTTTCTCATAGCTTAGGCTTGGTGTCTCATCATCTGCCAGATTGTGTTTTTTTTTTGGTGATATCAGCAGGGCTTAGTGCAAACAAAACACTAATTCAAAAGCTCATGTTTGCACGTGACACTTATCATATTATTTAATTTATCATTTGCACACAAACCTAAAGCGCGAGCTGGCGCGAACATTCAGTGATGCACACTTTATACAGGATTTGTGTAAATCAGGCATCTTGTGTGGTACACACCTCTACTGTTAGGAAACACCTGTAATGCTGCTTATGCAACACATTAATAGAAATGGAGCATAGACATTTAAAGAAAACATTTCCAGTGTGCAAACTTAAAGAAAACAGCCTTGAGTCCATGATAAGTCAATTTACAGAAGGAGTAGCATTAAATTGGATGTAAAATCATTTCAATTCTTTTAACTGTTGACAGACATTTCACTCAGATCAATAGATAAACCCACAGTTTAAAAATTTAATTTCTATAACTGACTGGAAATTAAATTTTTATTGCATTGACCATTGAGGTAAAAAGTGACAATGCCCCCCTGACTTTCACCTTTGGATAGACTGTCAACACCAATATCCAGGTATTACCAATAAGCTAAAGTCTCCAGATTGCAGCTTAATAACTAACATATATGACTGTTATTATGGGCCTTCCAGCATTAAAAGAAAAGGCAAGATATTCTTATATTTGGCATTTCATGGGATGAAAGTATTTTGTTTTAAACTGTATTGTCATTTGCAAAACTTCACATTTTTCTGAATTCCAAAACAAATCTGTATAACATAACATTTTATTGTGTTCATTTCACCATCTTGATTTGCTTATCATTTCAGGCTCGCCACTCACTCCTTCAGAAAGCTCTCCTTGCTCCTAATGTGCTTTATATAGAATAATAAAACGTCAGTTTGTATTATACATGAGTTCAAATGATACACAAGACTAACAATCTGACACAAATCATGTTACAAAAACATTATACCCAGAACAGATAGTCCAACACAGTATGACGGTCTGATGTAATCATGTTTTTCATAGTGCACCTCTGTGGTTGGTATCCCATTCATTTAGTCAGTGCTTACAGTATATAATAAATATACACATCTTTCTACTTTCAGTTGCTATTAGAATAAACAATGATAAAAAGTCAAAAAAGTATATGTAAAATATTTTTTGACACATGGCACATTGCAGATGGCTTTTGTGATGACTGATAAAGTGCTTTTCTGAAACTTGAGGCAGATTTATTTCACAATATGTCAACATGAGACGCTCAGAAGTAAGTGCAACATCATAAGAGAATTGAATCTGTGATATGAACTGTTTCCTTAAGCAAAACATTTTATTTCAAAGTATTCCAAAGACGAGGCAGTCATGTGATTTCTGAACACAAGCCCCACATAAATAGAAGTTAAAAAAAAAAAAAAAATACCAATAATAGTAATAAAATGAAACAAAGGCTTGACAGCAGTTGTTATCAACCCAGCTCATGGAGGAATGGCAGATTTTTTAAATGAGTTAAAGGGTGAGGAGAGAAATGTGAGACAAGGGGACAAGCTGTGTGGCAGTAAAGTAGCTACTAGGAACTCCAGTTTATTCAGATAATGGTCGTTTTCCTTAGAATCTACAGTATGTGTGCTTGGTTCAAACCTGAAAGCTGTTTCGCTGTGCAATGCATAGATATGATTTGTTTTGAGATGACATATCTGGAGGTAGCCAACTACAAAACGTTTATGTTTTATGCTCTGTAATGAGGAATTGCAGCTATTTTCTGTTGTTTTCAAGTTTTTCTTCACCTCACGTGGGAATAACAATTGACAGTTTGAAAGGTTTGGCCCCATATCAGTGGAGAGATTGACATCACTTCACAAATGTACACATCCTCATACCAGTAATGAAACTCTCAAAATGGTAATTTGCTGAACTGACAGTTAAAACCACAGGTGAGTTACCAACAAAAAGCAAATTCTGTTCTATTCTGTAAAAAACAAACAACCAAAAACGCGATTAACGAGTATGTGATTAGTTGGATTTTTTTTTCATTATTATTCTTTACTTTTAGACAAATAATGCGGTATGGTTGAAGCAGTACCTACTAGCATGAAAACATGGCAACGTACACTTTTCCTGTCATGCTGACTTTACTGGTTACATCAGCCAGTGGTCATAATTGTCATAAATACTGGTTTTATTGATGATGATGATGATGATGATGATGATGATGATGAAGATGATGATGATGAAGATGATGATGATGATGATGATGATGATGATGATGATGATGATGATGATGATGATGATGATGATGATGGTCTTTCAGTTGCTCCTCTCTAAGATTGCCACAGTTATATCGTTTCATCATATCAAATTCTTACTGACACGATAAGCTGGATTCATCATTGCTGAGCAGAGCATAATAAAGTCTGATGTGTATCCTGTAACCTCAACAAAACAGAAATCAAGTGAGTGAGAAAGCTTGAAACATATCGTTTTGCTGTGTAGCCAAACAAGCCATTGATGATGCCAAAAAGAGCCCAAGCAGTACAAAACTGAGAAAAATATCTGACAGAGCGAATCAACACTTTAAATACAGAGAAATCTGTAGGATCTATTATCACCCAATCAAAGTCAGAAGTGAAGATACCTTGTAGAAATACAAACATGCAAATATGACGTATGAACCAGGGCAAGTTTAGCTTATCATAAAAACTCTAAACCAGAAAAGACAGCTAACCTGGCCTTATACAAAAATGACCAACCAACACCTGAAAACTGTCTCAGATCTCAGATTATTTTGAAATGTAATCAGTTGCTCATTTCTGGCCTATGAATGGCACCAAACCACATACTGTTGCTTTATTTTTAGTTATTTCTTGTACAAATAGACAATTGGAAAATATTTAGTTTTCTTCGAACAGAAGCAATTGTGCCATGTTTGTCTTTCCAGTTATTTTTCCGAAGTATATCAAGTTCGTATTTACTGTGCGAACATGAGTAGGGTAGAAAACTTCCCCATGAAGAAAGTGACTGGGCAAATCACTCAAACAGATAAACCTTTCAAAATCAAAGTCAGGACTGTAACCACAAAGCACATATTTGTCGCTCCTGTGACTCATTGTATTCTTCAGGTTTTCTCACCGTGTGGGGGTGACTGTTCTCGCTGAAAAAGCAGTGTCACACCCTTTCTGAAACGGTGGTCCCTGACACTGTAGATGATGACATTACAGCAACTATTCCCTGTCAGAATCCAAAAGGCAAAAAAGGAAAAATTACACCAGGTGTATCCGACCACGTTTCCCAGCACAAATACTGCGATGGGAGAGAAAGAGGCGGTAAAGGCGAATGTTAATATGCCAATAGTCTTGGCAGCTTTTATATCTGAAAAAGAGGGCCTGTGGAGGCATCCTCCCCCTCCTGCCGCCCCCCCTCCATCACTCAGACTGCCCTCTGACAGCAGTTTACGTTTTCGGGAATATCGCCGGATGCTTGTAAAGGACACAATATTTACTGCTAAGGTGCCACCAAGCAGTGTGAAGTCGAATGCTGGGAATAGCAGCAGAATGTGGGCATCAGGAGGAAGCTGGCTTCCAAACATGAGTGGAGTGTAGTTACACATACGACTGCACTCATTGTACTCCAAGGTGAAGTTGCCGCTGAAGATGAGCGGTGCCAGGGCCAACAGGAAACTGGCAGTCCAGGAAAACAGGATGAGGAAGAGAGTTCGCCTCCGTGTCACCAGAGAGTCCTTGTGTAGCGGACGCAGGATTGCCACGCTTCGCTCCAAGGTCATCAGGAAGATAGTGCTGATGGAAACAAATGTGCACCCAGCAAACACGGGACCGATGAGCATGCATGGCTGCCAAGGGCTCACCAGCCCGTCGAGTGAGGAGGAGATGCCCGGGGCGGTGGAGCTACCCTGGTACCATGTAGGAAGAGCGCTGGTGACCATCAGAGAGATTTCAGTGTAGACAGAGAAAGGAACCACAAGGACGCCGACCATCATGTCCGCGATGGCCAAAGAAACTGTCAGAGAAAGAAAGGCAGAAGTAGAGTGAAGCAGAGGGAAATCCAGTTTTGTTTTCAAGGATATTTCTTAATCAGAAATTCATTTTTTAACTTTATTTTCTTTAAAAAGTTAGTAAAAATACACCCCTTGAGAGGACTATAACAGCTAAGGTAATGCAATAATAGTTAGGATCAACAAAACTAATAACAATAGCAACGTCTAAACTATGATGTACCATATTATATATTACAGTTATTTTATGTTTACAATTCATACAGTCAAATATAGGATTACTATTTATTGCCCTGATATTCTCATAATTTCACAGCATCATTCAATCACTGATGTAACTCCAAAATTCCTAATCATGTCTGGTACCTTTCATATTGGACCCAACAGAATTAAATACAGTAAAGATTTTTACTGTTTAATGCTCATTGACTTTTTCCTGTTAATAATGCACTTTTTATATACTTTATAAAGACATGATGTTCAGTTTTACTATGAATTATATGTATTTGTTCCTAGGGATTAGTACACAAACATAAAATTTCACTTAAATCATCAGAATAGATAAAGGTCAGGATTACCTTTTAAGTATCCTTGTGGTGTTCGAGACTGCCGCGTTTGCACGAATACGGTAAGTGTAATCACATTTCCCACCACGATAGCGAAAGCCAGGCTGACCATGAACACCACAGCCAAGGTGCGGTTGAGGAACCCACAGCAGCACAGTGTACAGAGTGGGGCGTGACCCAACCCGAGGCCCGCCTGAGCGGACACAGTCAGGTTCAGTAGACAGTCGGTGGTCGCCAGCAGAGCTGCGGCGGTCCCAGGGAGGCTGACGTTGGGAAGCAGGGCAGTCATGGCCCAGGCTACACTGGGTTTTTTTTCTCCTGTGATGTGTGGATGACAGGGCTGCTCAAGAAACCATTTCCACCACTCGGAAGCAACCCTGCTGAAACCAAAAAAAAGTTAAAACACTATCTAATCCTAATAATCTAAACACTGAAAAGTCCTTTTAGCAATTTTAATAATCCATGTGTCAGATTTCTCTTGTTTTTTTTACCTTCATCTTGCTACTAAAATCTCCCTGATGAGATGGCTCTCATCACACAGTGATATATCACACACTATAGCACAAAGATTTTTAACACAATCACAGATGTGGTGGTTGATTGAAGGGGCAAATGTGTTTCCTCGGCTTCTCTGCCGAGCTATTTGGTCATGTAGAAAAAACATGACTCTCTAATTGTTTTTGTGAGAAGTGATGATGCTGAAAACTAATCTGTTGTTCTCATATGGAAGGAGGGGTGGTTGTGTTTGAGTGCTGCTCAGGAGAGTGCTGCTCTTTACAAAGCATGTCTTTGAGGCTTTCAAAAGCTCTTTAGATCTTGGAATGATGGCATAGATAGATAGATAGATAGATAGATAGATAGATAGATAGATAGACAGATCTATATTGCAGACACAAGAGTCCATAAAAAAATTCACAAGTACATAAAACAAATGCATAAAACTGGGAATATAACAGTGTAAAACTGTATAAAAATATCAGAAATAGAAGAAT
>OMNM01065147.1:22093-37974 GCA_900302745.1 Parablennius parvicornis | reverse complement strand
CATCACTACCATCATCAATGCAGTGAGTATCAAGCTAAACAGGCAATAACAGCCATGCAGCTCAGATTCAGTAAAATGAAGTGATTTTGTTTGTGTTTTCAGGGGGCTACAACCTTCAAGACGTGGTCTTCTATTGGACCAGAGGGAATGACTCAGTAAAGGGTTTGGACACACTGCGGCTGGCTCAGTATAGTGTAGAAAGCTATTACACATCAGTGTCACGGGCTGTGTATGAGACAGGTACCACAGTTCTGCTTCTTAGCAGTATCCTTGTCTGTGAAGTTCTATAATGAGATATTCCTACAGAACATGTGTGTCATCCATTATTAATTGTTTTTAAAACTCTGTCTTCTTGTCTCGTCTCACAGGACATTACCCAAAGCTGGTGCTGCATTTTGCACTGCGCAGAAATGTCTTGTTCTTCATCTTGGAGACTTACGTGCCTTCTATACTGCTGGTGGTTCTCTCA
Organism: Parablennius parvicornis; assembly: GCA_900302745.1. Classification (NCBI taxonomy): domain Eukaryota; kingdom Metazoa; phylum Chordata; class Actinopteri; order Blenniiformes; family Blenniidae; genus Parablennius; species Parablennius parvicornis. The sequence goes on along the minus strand of OMNM01065147.1, from coordinate 37,505 downwards.
TGGGTGTCTTTCTGGATCAGCCAGTCCTCTGTACCAGCAAGGACCTGCATTGGTCAGTGCCAGTAATAGGCTGATCACCTTAGAGTAAACTTTGTAAAACCACATGATGTTAGGTAGTTGAGGATTATCAAAGTTTTACTTAAAACAAAGAATTAAGTAAGGCTCCTTGTCAGGACCGTATCACTCATAAACAATATTTAATTGAAATTAAATGGAAATTTTGACAATTCCTTCACACTGATTGTATTAAGCACCAAAGTACTTGCTGTCTTCTTACCTCAGCTTGATCCTAATGTAAGTTCTTGAAATTCATCTATTCTAATCTTACCAGCACTAATCTTTATCTGTCTGAAGTAATTAGCTTTTAAAGACAAAAGCAACATCCAAAGGAAATCTTGAAGGCTCATTAATAAACCTGCACTGTAACAATTATCTTGGACATAAAATTGAGCAGATAGCCCAGTTTACTTGATAAGTTTTTAGAGTTTTCTAACTCCGAGCTCTATACAAAACCTCCAGTATCTCAGAAATAGATTTCCAACACCACCTGAAATGTGATTTTTGGACTGAAGAATAAAACAATATGCCTGGATTAATCCCCTCATGCAGAACAGAAATACCTTAAAGCGTGGTTACAGTGCTAGAGATGGCTTCTGGTTGAATTACAGTTTCACTTTTTTTTTTCCCCAGCCCCCTTTTGTCTGTGTGGAACTCAGCAGGTTAATAAGTCTGAGATTGATTTTCTTCTTTGTCTTATTACTCAGTAACACCTGTGGTCTTGCATCGGCAACTCATCAGCTGAAGCAATCAGCTGTAAAGCGGGACTTGATAAAGAAATCTAAGTTTTGTGCATTCATTCTTTGCACAAGCAATTGGACTCTTCCCGGCCTCATGAAAATATAATTCCAATTCAGCCTGTTTGTATCCCTAATTCGTCGCGCTGGGTCCTGATACTTTGCATCTCTCAAGGTCAAAGAGGCTGTTCCAACTTGTTTCTTTTTTTTTTTTTGAAGATCAAGTGGAATTTCCATGTAGCTATGTCTTATTTTTCTAATTTCAAAAGAAAGCATTGACACGATTAAAAGAACTCTGAAATGTAGAAGCTTATTTACATTAAAATATTGTAATGAGTACTGGCAGCTGTTTTGAACTTGTTTTTGAGAGCAAGTAAATTAAAGATGATGATGCCATGGGAGGATAATGAGGGACTGGGGAAGGAGATAAACACACAATTCTGCACCTGCAATGATTTCCAACAGATGGGAGATACTTTAAACTTGTATGAGGAGAAAACTAAACTGATGTGTCCCTCAGGTGTGACCACTGTTTTGACTATGACGACTCTGATGATGGGTGCCCGCACGTCCCTTCCCAACGCCAACTGCTTCATCAAGGCCATAGATGTTTACTTGGGAATCTGTTTCACCTTCATCTTTGGTGCCCTGCTGGAATACGCCTGCGCTCATTTCTATACCATGCAGCACCAGACCATAGAGGATTTACACAGAGTGAGCAAGACACTTTGTATACAAGCTTCATGTTGGGTACTGATATATACTGAAATCTCTAAACCACTTTGTTCTCTGCCCACAAGGAACTTTTGAGGGATTTCAGCGAGTCGAATGGAAATGGCTCCATCCCCATCGTCAGAACCAGCCAACCAAGACAGCCTGTGGAGGTGGGCTCCGGTGCAGAGGAGTCCGCGGAGCAGGCGGCCAACAGCGATGCTCAGAACCACGCTGGCTCCAAAGACAAGGCACCCAGTCAGGGCTGCGGGTTGTCCTCGGTAAAGGATGCGTCACGTCGCGTAGCATCCGTCTTCATTGTGGAAAATCCACACAACATTGATTGCAGGGCCCGCACCGTTTTCCCCACGGCGTTCCTCTTTGTCAATATCCTGTACTGGTTGTACTATCTCTTTCTCTGAGTGCCGTCTCCAAGCTAAGAACAAGTTTATGTCATCACCCTGAAGCTGCTCTACCTCCTCATTTGAGACCCAGTACCAGTCATCACAGCCTGAATCTGAGCTAGTCTGATACAACTTCTTTGTAGCATACTTACACAATGTTTTAGAGCTACAGATTCATAAAAAAAAAAAAAGCAGCTGGTCAGAAGTACAAAGTAGAGATTCTGCCATTATTGATCACAATGAATGGATGGCTCCTGACATATTAGCATGAGTGGTGATACAAAGCCTACATTAGCTCCTGAAAAATCAATTGATCATGCGTAAACTAGCTCTAAACAATAGGCTGCCTGAACTGCACCACAGTACTGTGCTGCATTGAATTGCCTTTAAGTGACTGATGTGTTATTTTCTCTTCTTTCAGCTGTATTACATTGTTTGTATGAGGTAATCTATACTTAGTTTAAAGCTTATCATGTGGAATTAAAAGAAGATATGAGTAATTGAGATGTGTTTGTGGATTTCAATGAAGAATGCAATGTTTCTTGTTTTCTTTTGGGGAAAGAAAATGTATATTTATTTTTTTCCTCAACCAAGTAGCAGAACAATAAAGTGCAAAAGTCGCCCACACGCTCAGTGGAGAAGAAGTGAGAATGGCATATGGAAATCTCATCACTCAGAAAGATTGATTTCCATCACTTGATAGCACCACTTTGTTGGTAAGTCAATTATTTTAGACAGAGGGATTCAACCGTATTCTATTGGGTGTAACAGAGGGTCGAGTGGATGCGGGATTCAATCGCAGCCAATTCATTTATCAGATGATTACACAGAATAGTCCAGCTGCGAACTGACAGGAGAAGCTTCAAGTGGAGGCACTAATGACAAAAGATAACAAAGAAACCTTCATGGTATACAGCTGAATACTTATGTCAAGCACAAGTAGATTTAAAACAAGTGAATATTCCAATTGCCTATTTCAAACCATGACATTTCCATATGGTTTAGTTTTCAGATGATCTGAAATGTTCCCTATAGTTGTTTCATTCTTTGTAATTTTATTCTACATATATATATATATTTTTTTTGAAATACTAAATAAGATCAGATGTCTTTTCAGAGGCAATTTTAGGCTAATCAAAATCTTAAAAATGGGCTCAAACTTTTTGTTTGTCATTCAAATGCTATACCGGCAGAAATAACTGACAAAACAATCAACTTGTCAATGACATATATTCTTATACTTTAAGATACACTTGTATAATTATGCCAAAGTTTCATTTACTTATAAAAATCTATTTGGCTGCTTTCGTTTACAGGAACTCTGCTCGTCTTAACACCACATCCCCACTCTGTCACAACAGTACTTGAACGCACATCCCTCAAAGGATCTCCCCCATCTTAAGGTTAGCCACGAGGTTTAAAAACTTGAAATGACCAGTTTTCAGAAAATCAGAAAGTCTGATATCTAACAAATGCTGGGTCTCATTCAAAGGTGAGAACAATTCTAACAAGGAGTCCTGCAACAGATGGTGTGGTCTCAATATGTCTGCAAGGGATTACGTGAAGGTGTCAAATTCACTAACATATGCAGAGCAATCTACAATCCCACTCCTATTAAAGGGCCTGGTGCAGTTCTTTGTTTTTCATTTCAACATATCTGTGTGGATGAGAACAAAAAAATACAAGCTGTACATGGTGCTCTTTGGCTGAAACATTACCGATTTAAACATATGCACAATTTCATATGTCTGATAATGATGATGAGAAATGAAACACTGTACAGTATAAAAAAAGTATAAAACATATAAAACAGTAGTCGCGACTCACTATGTATAAGTAAGAATAAAAACAAAGGCATTTCATGGATTAAATTGCCTCTCGTTCTCTGTGATCTTTCTACACATCACATTACCAAGGTTTGCTTCTTCCCACTTTACAACAAACAGTCTTGCTGCCAAAACATCCTGCACCTTTCAACACCACATTTTAATGCATTCACTGTGCTTTCACAAAACCTTTCCTTAGTCTTTCTTTCATAAACTCTGCTTACTTCGTTTAATCTCTCCCATTGTCAATCTGTCCTGAAAGTGAGCCATGAGTGAAGATTTATTGAGCTGTATCACCATCTAGTGGTTGATGAATCTTATTACAGCTCATGGCCCTTTTTTTTTTTTTTATTGTCAGTAATGCAAATTAAAAGTTTAGGACTTTGGGTTACACACACAGGATGATCCTCAGCGACAGTGACGATTAAAATGTTTCTTTGATATCATATAATTTTCCATTCCTTTCCACGAAGACACTCTTAGGTTCCCTTCTTTGACTCCCATTCCTGGAGAAACAAGATACAAGCAGGAAGGAAAATACAGTAAATACTGGGTAAGTAAGTTCTGAACACATGATAGGCTCTTAATGTTGGAATATGTTTCTTAAAGATCAGGTGATAAAATGTAATATTGATGTCTCCATTATCGATGTACATTAGAGAGTTTTAAAATGTTCTAAAAAAAAAATCAAGTAGAAATACATGTAAGCACGTAATTTAATTGGTAAGTATTTATATGGATACATAAATGATAAAGTAACTAAGCAGCTAAATTGTGTGGAAATTTGATTTATGTTACCAGAATGGACCCAGGCTGGACCTTCATACAAAGACCATATGTGTTTGTGTAAGGAATGTAAAAACATGTTACATTATGGTGTTCTGCTGTCATTCAATTGATTCCCCATGGAGATTGACAAGCAGAAGAATTGTGAGAGGGTGAATCTGAATGCCGTTACCTTTGCCTTCTGCATGACGGTTCCTGAAGTGGAGGCATAAACAGACGGAGGTCTGCGACGCATCTCCGCAGCACAGTTCACAGGCAAAGAGTCACTGTAGATATTTTGGGACTTTCTACTGGATGCCTACACACAAACAGAAAGAAAACATAATAATAACACAATCACAAATGGCCAGCTGTCATTACGCATCATCCTACTAAAATACCTTAACAGGTGGTTTTTTGTCCAGCGGGGTCATCAGCGCTCCGCTCGCCAGACTCTTCTTGAGGTTTTCTTTGACCTGAGTGAGTCTTAGCTCCAGGTCCACCCTCTCTGCTTCTTTTGCGCGACAGATTTCTTCGAGCTGGTCCACTCGCTTGTTCAGGAAGGGCTTCCTCTTATCTGCTTCACAGAAGCACAATGACAAAAAAACAAAACAAAAAAAAACAAAAAAACAATTAGGGTGAAAAACTCCTAATATTCTTCTCCCCTCACTGACCCCCATCATGTCTCTCAGTCTGAGGCTCCCCTAACTGAGCCCTGATCTAAAATTATAGTGAAGCCAAACACTGGAAGACATACAGTAAACACTCTCACCAGTTATCTGTGACACCTTCTCAAAAATCTAACAAATGTTTTTTCCTTCTGACTGATCTATGACTGGGCAAGCCTACTGTAAAGCCTTCTGTGAAAACAGCTGAAACTTAACGATAAGAACAAAACATACAGTATGTCTCGAAATGGAGTTTCATATATTAATATAAATGGATTTTATGTTTTTCCTTCAAAATTATGGAAGGTTCAAGTATTTGCCTTTTAAAACCTTACTCAAATGTGATTAAATGATGCCCATAAGATATATATATGGTCAGCTGACTGCCTGTTGTCCATGTCTTCTCTAGACATTTATAGAGTCTTAAAATGCATTGTAACCTTGAACTAAGACTCATAAATGTGTATTTATCATCAGTTGTTACAAACATTAAAAATGTACTTACATTTCACAGAATTTCAGAGGATCATGAAGACATTATTTGCTTCTGGAAATGAATATTATTTTGTATAGAATACAAGTTTCAAGTCATTTCCCTGTAAGTGAAACCTACTATTTTAAGAACTGGTTTTCTTCTTAGTAGCTGCCTCTACTGATGCTGCCAAAATGCTTTGTGGAACTAGAGGAAATTAGTTCATTAAACATTGCAGAAATTTTCATAAACATGTTGTTGATTTTTAATATTACTTGCTTTTGTCCCAATGGGGGACTTTTTTTCTCACACGGCCCTCCTAATGCTGAATGTCAGAGTGCAAGGTCACACGAAGAGCAGCAACGGTTCACATTCACAAGTCATCTCTTAACTTTTAATATAATCAGCACAGATGCCTTCTCCCATTCTGTTTATAATGCCGAGCTGACACAAGTTTAATTTTCCTTCTTTAAGTAGGACAAGCAATTACTCAAAATAATTCGTGTAGCATCTGCTGTCTGTTATGCTTTTCATCTTCTTACCGGAGGCAGTCTTCAGCTCCTCCTTCTTCTCTCTCTTCTCCTGCCGCAGGGTCACCAGTGTGTTTCGGATCCCATCCCTCTCCTTCTCCAGCTCCTCTTTCTCTCCAAGGTAACGCTTGGCATCTTCCTCAGCTCGTGTTTTCCCATATTTTGCATACTGGTTGGCATCTGGGTGGGAGCAAAGGGTGAGGGGTCAGATGTGCAGGGGTTGTGGGAAGATGTCGAAATCTCCCCCAGTGATCCCCTTGCCCATCCGTCCCAAACCTTTAAACTCTGTTTGAAAGGTTGAAATCCACTCTTACAACTTCAGTATTAAAAGGAACACCCTAAAGTGGCAGTTTTTCATGAGACAAACTAGTAATTCGTAGAAAAAAAAAAAAAAAAAAAAAACAATGATACAAAGTGAGAATAGCAGAAAAAAACTCCTGTAGAGCGAGAGGTCAGGAGGCGAGACAGCGGATCTAATGTGAGTATCCAATAAATCTCAGATTACATCCTGAAGCTATCAGCCCTGGAAAGCTCCCGAAGACCCTTTGATGTACCAGAACATGACAGTTAAGCCCAGGGTGTAGAAACAACACGAGGGGTAGCTCTGTTCTGTTCTGGTTACTCTCTAAGACCCGGAATGCTCATCTCATCTTCTCCACTTATACTTCTGAAGCCTCAGGACACAGTGGAAGCAAAGGGAAAGACAGAGGAGAAATATTGAGTGTGATGAAAGCTGATATTTACCGACCAATCACTGAAAAGATCTGAAATAACACGAGAGCTTGGGATTGTATAACACCAAAGTTTCTGTAAACAAACCATATCTATAACCTTAATCTGTACGATATTAATTGCTGGCTCCATCTGTATAAAAATAACACTTTCTAAAATGTAACATGATGTACAATGTTTATTCCTTCATCAACAGTCCTGAAAAGGGAGATTTGATTATGAAACTGAAAAAAAGTAAAAAAAACCCCCAACTATTTAAGTAAATGTACCTGTCGTTATTTTGGAATTTGTAAGTCAGTAATTTACTTTTTTAGTGTTATGTTGACGTGCATTTAGAAGACTGGAATTGAAAGATTAATAATGATAAAGATTTACATGTGGGAAACACGTCATTCCCTTGATTGTGATTTTTGCATAACACATTTGATGCTATGCCCAGCAGTAATTTCAGTTTGAATATTGGATTTCTCAATTTATTTTCACTGTGTAAAGTATTAGTTGTATCAGCTGTTGGGATATATAGGTAATAAAAGAAACATGACTATTTGCGAGTTACAATATTTTAAAACTCAATGTATGAGAGGTTTCTATGAGTGTAGTCTGCTGCTATCGTGACTCTCACTTTTATGTTTCTGGATTAAAGCTCATTTCATAATTCTATTTGGTCTACATTTCAATGAGAATAAAGACTTTTTTCAAAAGTGTTTCAGTGAAACAATTATTATCTTCCACTGCTTAAATTGATAACTTGGTCCTATTGTCTCCTTAATCTACTAATCTACTAATGATACACCCTTCTATTTTCATAATCTGTGAATTCCCTCTCATTTCTTGTATAGTTACATGGCATATAGTGGGAAGTGGGCTGAGAAATGCTGCTACATGCATACATCATTTATAATTAATTTTATTAGTGTTGGAGTGGTACTAGAAGTCTGCAAAAACTGCCTTCTCATGTCAGATAGCCTCCTGTTGTATTGTTTTAAACTGTTTGTGGCAGAGTGCACCCTCCATTGAAGAGCTGTCGTTTTTTAAAGGGGTCAAATAAAATAATTTCATGTGGACAGGCTGATCTCATTTAGAGGTATGCTACCATGTTAAAAAAAACAAAAAAACAACAACAACTGAACAACACTTACTTGAGCCTGTTCGCTTGAGAGAAACTAATGGTTTGGTTTTGTCAGAATCGCTGCTTGAGAAACTTGAGCGACGCTTCCCGTGAGTCCCAGGCTGCTGTCTGCAGTTCTCCCCTGACTGGGTGGGATAGAGAGGGAGTGTGACATGACAAATGTGACAGGATGAGGGGATGGGAGGAAGAAAAGAAGAGCAAAGTTTAGCCAGAGTATCAAGAAATCTTAAGATTTCATCATCTATGACTGCTATAGGTATAGAGGGAGGTGTGTGTTTAAGGGCACGTCCGAGGGGTTAACAACAGACTTCACAAGCTGTTAAACTGTTATGACCTTTCTCCTTCCTGTCACCAGGCTGATCACTCTTTCTTTTTTGTTGTCTAGTTTCTCTCTGTCTCCCATGCCTGCCTTTTCTCTACCCTACAGAAAGCCGTCATTGATAGACGTGCAACAGAGCACTGTCTGTCTGTTGGGGTGACCGAAGTGGAGCGTTACATCCAGACAGCTCAGACAGTCCCCAACAGCTGCAAACACACAGACACACGGCGTCTAACCCGCTCACATCAAAGTGAAGAGACGCGTGTGGTTCAAACAAAACGCACATACCTCATTCGGGACCTCGTCGTATGTCCGGCAGTCTGTGGAAGTGCCGATGGCAGAGGTAGCCCACCTACAAGCAGCGAGAGAGGAAAAGTTAAAAAAAATGTGGTTGCTCTTGCTGTAACCCATCCCCCACCCCCTTTCTAAGTCTCACTCACAGGAAAGAATGACGAGCGGCATCACGAATGTTGGCGATGGTTTCCACGTCAACGTAGTCGTAATGCAGAGACTCTGGGTCGGTCGCTGAGCCTGTTTCTGCCAAGAGGACACCCAGCCAGCGCCCGAGCTCCTCAGAGCTGCTCGCCTTGTGAGAGAAGAGATTTGAGTCTTATCAACTATATTTTTGTTTTGGGTTTAAGAAAATCTTAACGCAAAATTGTCTCATTGTCACTTTTAGATCTGACAATTTCTCTGTTAATAATTTTTTTAATTTTGGTTTGGTTTGCACCTATCCTAAGGTATACAAGGCTCATTAGCCGATAGTTGCTTCAGAATCAGTTTACATATCAAGGCTGTTTTAAATGAAAGCAGCTGCCTGTTGGTGGCCATAGAAATGTGGATAAGACTAATGACAGTTCATGAAAACATAAACAGTAAGAGTCAAGTTTCATAGTAGATTTGAAAGGACTTCATAATAAATTTCCTCATTTGCAAAAAAAAGAGCAAATGGGCAGTATTTTACCTCCAGAGCGGCCACTTCCGTGCTGTTCCTCAGAATACGAAAAGCAAATGGATGTTTGGGTCCGAGTCCCGGGACCACCTCGCAGCCGTGGAGAGGAAGGGAGGGCAGGGAGGTCCGAGTGTCTCCTTTGTCGTGGTAGAAGTACAAGGAGCCTCGGCAGACGCAGCACCACTGCTCCCGCCACACCTGGTTCACCAGCAACGACAGGTAGCCTGCATGGTGGGAATGGACGGGACAATGAAGCTTCTGCAAGTTCAGAGGCAAGAAAAAGTGCCCGTGAGGCAGCTTCCCACCTTGACGGGGGTTGGTGTAGGTGGCGCGTGGATCGCCAGGCCGAGGGAACTTCTTTTTGGAGAAGCTGATGATACGGGTGATCTTACGACCTGCAGCCAAAGCTCCTCTTCTCACCTTACCTGTGGGAAAAGTTTGAACAATTATTTTTTAAAATGTGACTCATGTTGGACCTTGTGTTTGTTATGAGGTTTTCAACTATCTTGTGAATTTACACAAGCTAAAAACTCATATTTTACAATTTGTCTCATACATATATACATATACAATTCCTGTCTGTTACCAAACAATTTTAGGCAGATGCGAAAAAGCTGTAAATTGTTGTTGGGTTTTTGTTTCAGTTTTGCAAAATGATTTCTTTTTTCTCTTTGTCTTACCATTCTCTCTGCAGCTCTCTCCCGCCGATACACCCACGCTGTCTGAATCGGATGTGTTCCTCTCCGCAGACAACCTCTGTGCAAGAAATGTGCGCACAAACAGTTAACATTAACAGCAAGGGGAAAAAAAAGTACTACACTGAATCTCTTTGTGTTCTGGATTCAAACTACACCTCAACCTGTCTTCGCTTGTCTGTTATAACAATAAAGAGACTATTCTCTTTAGTGTTGAAGAAATTTTGGAGAGGAGCTGGAAGGAATTCGCTGAACAGGAGGATGATGCAGAGAGTTTATCACAGATGAAGTTAATATATATGTTAGGGAATTCAGAGACACCAGAACTAACCAGAGGACTTGCTATCCCAATATAGAGGAGCCAACCTCTGGGGAAACATATTCATGAAGAGACTATGCAGAATTTAGATAAGGATGTGTATGTAATGTGTGCAGATGCTTTGTCTCAGTTGGGACATGATGACATGTTTCTAAGGATAGAATTGACGAACTTCCAACTGTATGGCTCTTGTCAATGTCACAAAGTGCAGCCAACAAATGTAGGCAAATGGTCAGACCAAAAGTGACAGTGGTCAGATTTTCCTTATCATCTGGCTGGGACACCTTAATACATTTATCTCAAATCTGTCCTTCTCTTACATGGTGTTTCAACACTACAAAAATGAGACAGTCAGACTTCTCCCTCCTCTGATTTTGTGTCCAAGTCTGTTGTAGTTCACATTCTGGCAAATTGCTAAGACTTCAGAGGATGTTCAAACATGGACACACTTCTGCTCCCTGTCATTGCTGATTTAAACATCTGCTTGTGAGCAGTAACACAGATGTCATGGTGTACTGTGTTGGGCCAAACGATTGTTTGGGAAAATTGACAGTGCCTCCTTAGCACCGACTTTCCCTCACCTCGGCTGTGAAGATAAATGATGACTTGGGAGTAGAAACGACAGGGGCAAGCCGACATAAACAGCATCCTTCCTGCACTCACCTTGTCAAGTTCATTTTTTCTTGGAATGATAGGGGAGGCAGATTCCTCGGGCCCCGTGTTCTGGCCGCTCACCTCTCTGACAACCTGTGAGGATTGTTAACGCAGTCCACAATTACACAATTGCTCTTCATTTTCAAATCCACTTCCAGTGATGACAGATGGCAAGTGCAGCAGTTGTGCAATCCTTAAGTAAACACAGTATTTCTGACTAGGTGGTAATTTTACCGTCAGCCAGGTATGAGCCTGCTCTTTGCTTTGCACCGCCAGCACTAAGCCGTCTCCATTGGGCAAGGTGAAGCGGAGCTCGTGGTGCTTTCTCTTGCTGTCTTTGGGTACATACACAACTGTGCACTGGGGCAACAGGAGGTCCACATAGGGACATGTGTCTTTGGAGCTCTTATAACACTAGAGAAAAGAGCATACACAAAAGACTGTCAAAAGACGTAAAAAAAAAAAGATATGAGAGTCATTTCATGAACATGCTTATCTTCACACCTGTAACCTGTTCTCTCGTATGACAGTGAGCTGTTTGGCCCACTGGCCAAAGCGTTTTTTACGCAGCAGGAACGCACAGATGCGACAGTCTCTGGCGGGAGGCATGGAGCTCTCATCTGAGGGCCACTGATGAGTGAGCTGGATGCCGGGGCTCCGGTCCTCCTCATCCTCCTCGTATGACTCGTAGGAGCTGCTCAGAGCATCGGAATCATTGTCTGAGAGAGCAATGGCAATGAATAATTATTATTATTATTCATGAGACATTCATTTTGGGATCTGCAAAACGTGAAGGTATGAGCATTTCTTCGGAAAGGATTTGATTCATAAAAATGGCACTTCTACAAACTAAAGGTATGTTTCATACCCTGCTTTTTCATTTTCTTGTAATAAATTAAAAAAACATTTGGAAATGATGACAAATGCATCTGAACCATCCATATGAGTACGGGTGCTTTTTGCTTACAGGAGTCTTTTCGGTGTGAGTTGACGCAGGTAGTTGGGTAGTGATTTTCAGCATCCTCATATCCATCTTCTATAGAATTGGGTGGACTGGGCCTGACTGGAAATAAGAGAAAAAACAAAAACAACATTAAAAATAAAACAATAATTTACCTTTTTGCAGCATCACATCAAGAACTTTAAAGCAACTTGATACTTTCTAATTATACTGAGTGTGCAGAGCTATAAGACTGTGTTTATCAGTTAAGTACTGACTCTATACAAAAAAAAAAAAAAAATGACATTGAGTTCAGTTGAGGTGGGAACATGCTGACCTCGTGTGATTATATACTCGGGCATCTTGCCAGGACTGAGTGGCACTGCTTCCTCGTAGTACTCCTCCGGAGGTGACGTGTTGGGCAGGGGAGGAGGAGAGTCCGTCGAATGAAGAGCGGGGGAGCTGACACAGCTCTGCTGAGGGAAGCATAAAAACATAACTCAGTAACCACTTTGTTTTACTGAAAAAGCCAATGGGCAAGACGATCAAAGAGATGCAGTATATATTACTTTCAAAGATTTCCCATAAATTAGACACATGGGCTTGAGGTGGATTCCCAAATGTTCCCTCTTTTAACAGCTTGCTGAATGACAAGCTTGTGTGTGGGGGGGAAAACCTCCCACACAAGTGCAATCCCTCTGTTTTTCAATGCTTCTTCCCTCTACCCACAATATGGAAGGGCTTGTGACGCTTTCAAAGTTGGACGGTGTCATTTCACCTCTATCAACAGTACAAACCGTATAATTACAGACAGAAACAACTTACCAGATACTCTCTACTTGCCTGTTTTAAAGTATCGCCTTCTGTGTTCTTGTCATCTTTTAGATCATCTGTTACGTCCTTTAGGTCACCAAGCTCACAGTCTATAAAGGAGTCACATATATAAATGTCATAAATAATGTTTACATCTCATTGAAATGAGTACACAACATGTATATTTTTGCATCGCTAAGTTAGAACTGAAACGCACCAAATGTCTCAAAGAGAGACTCCACAAAACTTGTGCCATTTCTGTAAACTGATGAGTTCATATAGATGTAGTCTGTTCCTGACACTACAGGAGAAAAAGACAACAAGACGTTATTATTACATATCAAACATATAGATAATAGTTACAGTGAGTTTAACAGTGGACAAGTTCACCGCTGATGAACAAATCACTGTTTTGAGTGAAGCCCTTCTCTTTTCACAAGGCCATCTCTGACCTGACGGCTGTATCTGCTGAAGAAGGTTCCACACGGAGGTCTTCTTCTCCTCAGTGGAGGAGCTGAGGTTCTCCTGGTCCAGCATCTTCAGCAGCACACCCAGCTCGCTCACCAACACCTCCATCGCTGTAAGAATGAAGGCAGGGGAGGAGGCAAAAGGTCAGAGAGGGCATGGGATCAGCACATAAGTACAGAGGGCAAAGGCCAGATGGACGAGTCTAAACAAAACCTCCAGGCTGTATGTTTCAGAGCATTCTGTGCTTTCCTTTCCCTTAACTAATCCTTTTTTTTTTTTTTTTTTTACCATCACCTCCCCTCAGTTAGTCAAAATCCATCTGCCATTTCATGGCATGGCGTCTCTCCCTCACTGGTCAGACTAAACAAGACAGGCGGGCTTTGAAGAGAGGAAGAATGTTTGCTAATTACTTATTAACCTCAAAACAATAGAGCTCTGAAACAACAACATTTAAACAGCGTAGTACCAAATGTTTTTTTTTGCTTTTTTTGTTATCTGTTTCTGTTGCTATTAAATTGCCTTAGAGCTCATAATTCTGAGTCATTTTCAGAGCAGTTGGGTTTTAATTTAAAAAAAAAAAAAAAGATCATTTTATTGTATATCAGAATTTTAAAGTTACCTTCAGAGCAGTTTTGTTTTCAACACTGGTTGTTTTTATTGCATGTGGAAGTGACTCGCTTTAATGACTGGTATACAGTGCTGACATGGGCCGTGTTTTTCTGGATACCTCCAAAGTGTTTAATGAGGCAATATTGTGACGTAAGGTAAAAATGGGCTTTTCCAATTAAGTGACATCAATATGTGTTCAGATTTCCAAACATTAAAGACAAATGAAAAACACCATCAGAAAAATGTGTTACACTAACAAAAATTAGGTAGTAATTAACATTTATGTCCTAAAATCTATAATGAAGAGAAAAGTGATACAGTGTAGCCTCCGCCATGGGTCCATCCAAGAGCTTGACACAGATAAATGAAGAGTCACAGAACGAACATAGAACAAGCCAAATGTACCAACAAAGACGAAATCTGTTCAGGGGTCTGATCTTTATCGAAGAGTTGGGATATTTAAGGTATGGTCAGACAAAAACACAAGCTGGCTCAGATAGGCTTTCACACGGCTCTGCAGGTTCTGAGGACTCAGCTTACAGGACTATAAGATTCAAATGTTGATCCCAGAGGTGGGATGGCTTCACTCCCTGTTTTCAGAGCAAAACTTAAACTTAAATAAACCGCTTCCATCCCTCCCACATCTGACAAACACTGGTTTGCAACCTGCTGATGTATGACTTTAGATTCCTATTTTTTTTTTTTTATCTTATCTTTAACCTAAAATAAAAGCCACAGAGCAACTCTACCTTCTGCCCATTGGCTCCGTTTCTTCTATTACATCTGTCGTCTGCACTTTTTCCTAATGTCACTGCTTCCTAATGTACATTTTTCTGCCTGTTTGAATCAAAACCCTCAGCAAAACCTGACAAGTGGCTGAGTCACTGCTGGCACACTTGCTTGCCTCCCTTCCAGCCTCCATCTTACTCAACCCCCCCACTCGCCGGCCCCATTTTCACAGTCCAGTCGCCTTACACCTACTGAACCATCCATCTTTAAAGGGGTCAGCCATGGGACAATCACTGAGCCAGAAAACTCTTTGTTGGGTGGGCAGTCATATGGCAACAAGACCTGTTGCACTGAATGCACGCACACACACACACACACACACACACACACACACACACACACACACACACACACACACACACACACACACACACACACACACACCCACACACACACAAAATAAAAACAGAAGTGCTAGAAATGGCATGTTGGAGTCAGACAGCGAGCTGCTCCACAGATTTACCAGACTTAGATGGGATTGTGGTCACGCTGGCCTGCTCTTTCAACCCAAACGTATACACATACGAGGATTACATCCACACACGATATCACACTGCACCGCAGCGCCGCTTTGTCCACGGCGTTGGAGAGATACTCAAGACACAAATAAGCCATTAAATATTTTAATGACCTTTAATCCTCCTCATGCAAAAAAGAAAAAAAAATCTTTTTATGTTTTTTGAACTCATTCATATTCCAATTGCGATAAGGTTAAGGGTTTTAGTCTTGTTTCAACAATATCAAGCAGTGTTATCAAGGTCACTGAGTAGTTGATGTAAGTACAGAGAATCTGCTTATTAGAGCAGCATGTCGACTGAGAGAG
>OMNM01065147.1:8018-19607 GCA_900302745.1 Parablennius parvicornis | reverse complement strand
CTTCAAAAATTGGCTGTGGTGAAAATAAATAGATGGAAGTGAATGATACTCGGTGACCTCTGATGTCCACTGACATTAGGACTTCGAGGTTCGGGAACTAGATAAAAGACAGCAACTGAAAGCAAGCGTTCGTAATTCACTCGAGGGTCAGAGGCCAGTTGCTGCATAAGCACTGCTGCTGCACAAAGATCATAAAGCAGTGGGTGGCCTATTGATTTCAGAGTCTTTATCAGTGTTTCCATGTGGCCGGTGGCCGAAACACTCTGGGATAGTCATGTCCGTCATCTTTATGTGTACATTTACAGTGCCCACGAGAAACAACGAGCGTTACAGCCTCATCTATTGTTTTGAACCCACCGAGGGGAAATCTGTTCTTTTTGCTTGTGTGTTCCTTCATCAGCAGTCACTCAGAGGAGCTTTTCTTCATGTTAACTCACAGTCTAATATGGTGTTATCAATATTTGCTGCTGTGCCTGAATTGCACAAAACTGCAAATCGGTTTCCAGCACACTGAACAAGAAAACCAAGCTGCTAAATCCTGCTTGCTTTTTAATTACGTCTTTGGTTTTATTGCAGTGGCTTTGGAGCATGTTAACATAGCAGCTACGAAAAACAACAGGGATGGAAACAGGATGAGTCAAGCAATTAATACAAGTTGTAAACAAGTCAGCAGATTATCTACACCCAGGGTGCGATTTGCAGGGGTAGATTGGGGAGATCTAGCATCCTTTTGGTCAACGCATCCCCTTCTGAATTACTTTTATTGCAGGGGAATAGAATCTCTCCCTCTCACAGTGATTAAAGGTACTTCAGCAGCACACTGAATAAAAACTTTTTAAATAAATGTACTTTAAATCTAAGCCATGCAGGGCTGTTCACTGTAACACATCGTTCGGCCCCGTTTTAACATTTTGTAGTGTTTTGCTTGTCCGTTCAGACAGAAACGGTGCCCGGAGCAACTGGAAACACATGCTTTTGAAAACGGGAAAATCTCAGGCCTACTTTATCGGCTTACATTCATGGTTTTGCTCTACTACTTGTTTCATCTTAATTGAATTTGTCCAGAACATTTAAATGCTGTTTATTATTAAAAATTGATTCAAGTTCATTTATGTTTATAAATCAGGTTTAAATTACAATTAAGTGAAAAAAGGCATGAAAATAACTCCCCCTGCTCTGTGATAACCACGAACATCGGGCCCGCTGGCTTCCTCTCCAATCGAGGTATTACATCAATCAGGGGCTCAGAAATCCTTTACTGTACATAGGTAAAAAAATACATATACATATTTTTCAATTTTGTAATTGACTTTAGTATTATAACAAATAAATGAATATTTCTGTAAAAAACATAAAGCCCACTATCACAGAGCTGATGAAATTTGGTCATTTTTCGTTCAGTCGATACTCAGCCAGTCTGGCCTTGATGTGGGTTTTTCATTGGAAGGCTGTGACATTAAAGTACACCTTGTTATGAGTGGGAATTGGACTTGAGCACGGTACTGGAACAGTCTTTTAAGCCTAATGGGGGTCTCTAATCACAGTAATAGAAGGGTATATTCACAAAGAGAAACGCATGGAGCATTTATGTATGTTGACCTATTTGTTCTAGTTGTCTGGGTGAAAACTGTGGAATTGCAGGTCCATGTTTTTTAATCATTTCTTCCATTATATATGTTTTGCATAAAAAAGGTTGTGATATTGTGGACATTTACAGATTTCCGCTTACTGCCTTTTTGAGGTTTGATTCTTCAAAAATGTATGTCAACAGACCTGCCGTGCTAGAAAAAATAAAATAGTTGGAAATAGTTGGATCAATTCAATGGGATTGCTTCAATTGCTAACATCACAATGAATTATGGTTTTTGACCTTAAAGGGGTCATATTATGCAAAATGTACTTTCTAATAGTTTTCCAACAGTAATGTGCGTCCCCATACTAGGGAATGACACCCCAGAAGTGGCGAAAATATGTCATCTCTCTCCCTGGCTTGTTTTATTTTTAAAAAGTGTGTTGCTCCAACGAGCGAATCAGAAATCAAAACCTCTATGGTGTCATAGGGGGTTTAGCCAATCCCAATCAAGGTAGCCTCTCTCTTTGACTCTGTCAGCTTACAAAGACAGATCAGATTATGAATGTGGCTCATATAATTGAATATTCAAATGTCTGAAAATCATGAAAAAGACAGATTTTGGGCCATAAACCTTGAATATAGCATATTTTGAACCAACAAGCCCCATGTGAATGTGTTGAAAAGCTGTTTAATATAACCCCTTTGATTTCATATATGAGATTAAGTGCAAAGAATTTGATTCATTTTGATGTTACCAATTGAAACAATTCAATTAGGTTGGTCCAACTATTTCTATACTATTTTCTTTTTTTTAGTACTGTATGGAAAATGGCTTCCCTGAAGGATTTAAATGTTAATTTTTTTTTCATCTGGGTGAATAATTAATACACATTTTTTGCCTTTAGTCCATTTTTTAATTTTTGTATTTCTGGAAGAAATATTTTAGGGATTTTCAGGTTTGAGATGTCAGACCCCCAGAACATTTTATGATTTTAAAATGGTACTTGGCATTCTTGACTTTTTCCTGTTCTACAACATTTGACATTTTGATTTTTGCGGGTTGTATTTTATTTCTTTTTATTTCTTTTTCTTCCGAATGGTCATGTCTGACCTGGGGAACTGTTACAAACTTGATTGTCTCAGTACGAGTGATTTTTGGAGCTGGATGTCTTTTTGGAAATGTTACATCACTTCCAGTGCTTGGCGTTTAGCCTGGCGGCTGCAATGCTCATCGCTGTCAGTCTGTCTCCGTTTCACCGCCGCACTGACTGAATCTCTTACCTAACTTGTACTTGGAACCAGCCACAGTGAGAAGAGCAAAGTGAGAGTCCACAAGTGGCCATTGTAGGAGAATGGATTAATGGTAAATGTCAAAATGTTATCGTGACAATAACAAAAGTACAGGGGCTTGAAATGACTCAATAATGTCCACAGTCACTAAGCACTGATGGCCATTCCTGACATGATCAAATGTATCAGTAGGGTGTTGGAAAGTGTTTTATTCTTAATACTCTTTATACTCTATAGGTAGATTGTGGGATTGTGAAGAGATGCATTCGTTTCCACTCTTCCTCATGACAACTTTTGACAGATGGAATACATGGTCACCTTATGAGTTGCTAGTCAGCAGTTGCAATTGTGCCTGAGTTTTTCATGGGTTTTTTTTGGTGTTAATAACATTCACAGAGAGTGCATTAGAGGGGCAACTATTAGAAGATCCCCATTTGAGGAATGGTTTAACCAGGAGAAAAATTCCTTCCCTCATCTTTCCTAAACGGATTTTCCACTACTTTTGCATTTGGCTGGGGTTACTGTCACTATTGTTGTAGCTTGTTGGGGGCAGGTATTCTCACTCCTCCAGGGCAACACATGAATATGTATGATTGCCAGAGGGTTTGCCATATCTGCCTGCACAGTGTAGCGCAAATAGGGTAGATACCAGGAGATAGCTGCTTACTCTAGGAGTCCTTGGGTCCTTAACCCATCAGCAGAATTACTATCTGTTCCCTTCTGCCAGGCAGAACAGGATGAGCAGAGCAGGAACCCTACTAAATGACCTCCAGTGCAAGGTTTTTTCCCATTGAAATTGGATGCGTTTTCAAAGTGTTCCTTGTATTTTTTTTAAGCAGCTGAAGCCAATTGCAGCTGACAGATGGTGACAGCGGGTCATTGCAGGGCTCACACAGAGATATAGACAATCACAAACAGACCTACAGGTAATTCTGAGTCATCAATCAATGTAGGATGATTGTGGAAGCCGAAGAAAAAAGGGACTAAAAAAACGAAACAAAGTATGAAACAAAAATGCTAACCATTCTAACATGTGCCTGAAGAAATGTATGCCATACAAAAAAAGTGACAAATATCCATCAGAAAATCAGTTCGACAAGAGGCTTGAACTTGTCTCGGTGATGCCTGAAACTGAATGACTTCAAGAGCCTTGGTTCATACTGAGGTTAATTATGTCTGCGTCCGTAAATAAATGCAGGTAGTAGCCTTTGTAACCCGCTTCTGCTTCTCCTACTCACCGTGATTGACTTCCATTGTAGGCCTTGGGGATGAGGTTGACCTGACAAATGAGCAGATCAACTGTTTCTACGTATTCCGGTGATGTAATTACGAGGTAACATCACAGCTCGCTTTCCTGAATACCTCGGTACTGTCATAATTTTATGCAGCGATTAAATGCCATTGCTTCTGCTCCAGCCTTTTTTGAAATCCCATATTGTGATGTCATTGGCATTTTTCTACTTCCACACATATATCAAGCTGTCATTTCTTTTCTTTACAAACACTGAAGAGGTCTATGAGTGTGTGCATATGTGTGTGTGTGTGTGTGTCTATGTGTATGTGTGAGTACAATAATTAAAAGCTACCTCTCTGTCTTTCTCTACAATCCTGCAGGATCTTTGACAGTGGAACTGGAAATTTGTGGTCTGAGCCTCCTTTCCCCATCATGTCTGTGGCGAGTGGATTAATGTCTGTTTGCTTGTTGCTCTCTGCCTCTGTCCTGTACTTCTCTCTCCTTCTCTCCCCTAACCCCAACCACGACAGCAGAAAACCCTCACCTCTGAGCCTGGTTATACACAAAGTTGTCACCTCTCTGTCTCCTTTTGTAGAAAGTCTCCACCTCTGAGACTGGTTCTGCAAGTTTCTTCCTGGTAGTGGAATTGTTTTTTTTCTCAGTAATAGAGTCTCATATTGAATTGAATTGTCCATGTGTATTTAGAAGTTTTTAGCCAAATGATATCATACAGTACATGCACTGGGACAAATAATATTTGACATAAAATTGCAAAAATCTGCTACCTTTCGATTGATAAAAGTTAAGTGACTGTACTGACGGTAACTCAGCTTCAGTGAGACAATGAACACAGTAAAGGTGAATTTCCTGCATAAAAATGCACCAAGGCAAAAATAATTTTGCGGTTTCTCTATATTCATTACATAGATCTTTCTGATAGCTGTCTCCTTGACCCACTTGCAATTCTATATGAGTAATGGATCTGTTCTTCATCCCATTAAGATGGTAGATAAGGTACTTAAAGGCCATTGAGTGTCGACTCCTATCAGATTTTAATCCTCTTCTCCATTTATTGTAATGTAGACACCTGGTTTATACAAGAGGGGAGAGATTAAAAGACTCAAAACAGACAGTGAGTGCTTCTTACTTTAAATGTCTGATGTAGCCTGCATTTTTATGCACTGGCTTATTTTTTCTTTATTTGCTCCAGAAATTGTCTTTTTTTTTTTTAAAGGTTCTGACAAAGGCTTTTCATACATTCTGTGGATGTTGTATTGGATTACACTCACTTACTGCAGACTTACAGATAGATAGAATTCTATGTCCTAACCATAACTTAACCAAACCTTATTCTAACCATACAAAAACATGTCTTCACTTTATTAATGGGATAGGGTTAGTCTATTTTGCATGGTTCAAGATATTTACGCAAGAATACACAATCAGAGCTGATTTATTTTATTAGGTGTCCCCAATAAAATATTTACTAAGTGTTATTTACTCATTGATGCAAATAGCTAATCAACCAATCATGTAGCAGCAACTCAGTATACAGTATTTAGACATGTAAACGTGGTGAAGATGAGCAGTTAAAGTTCAAACTAAGTTGAACAATGGGCAATATAAGTGATTTAAGTGACATTGAACCTGGTTGCTGGTACCAGACTGGGTCTGCTAGTCTCACAAGCATTAATAGGGTTTACAGAGTTTGGTCCAAAAAAAGAGAAAATATCCAGAGAGCTTCAGTTTTCTGGGCCAAGATGCCTTGTTGATGCCTGAGGTCAGATGAGAACTGACAAACTGGTTCAAGATGGTACAGAGGAAGCAGTAACTTCAATGACTACTCATTACAACCAAGGTATGGAGAAGAACGTCTCTGATATGTGAAATCTAGCTGCTGATGGACTACAAAAGTAGAAGGCCCTGAATTGTTTGAACAGGATCAAGACTCTTTCTGTTGAACCTAAATTATATCTGGATATTTTCGATTTATTCAGAACTTCATAAAACAGATATTATCTTTTTACAAAGCAGACACAGATTTTTTTAAGTAAAAGTAGTTAAAAGTTTAGATTCCCGACAGTTTTAAGGCTGCAGAGTCATCAACGTGCACATTGACTTTTTAAATCAGACCTTGACTTTGTACACAACGTGACCTCTTTGATCTAGACTCAGACTCCTAAAACTAAACCCAGAAAGACTCTGAAGGTTACTTACTGAAGGTTTAGTGTGTATGAAAGTAGATGACATTGTGATATTGTGCACACGCTGAGGTTCAGATGTGCAAAATAACTTGTAATCTTTCCTGAATCTCTTCTGTTGCTCCTTATTTTCCCGTAGCTTTGATCAACTCTCATACTGAGATTTTATCTAAATTTTTTCAGATTTGTTTGCTGTATTTTATATTTTTGGCTTACGAGGGCTCAGCGCTCCATCCAATCACTCCATAACAAACTCAAGCAAACAAACAGAAACCATATAATTTCCTGCTTAACACACATAAAACCCTAATTTGAACACTCTTGTTATTATGTGATGTTATTCATGGTGTTATTCTTAGTTCATGACCCACAAAATCTTAATACAACTTAGCATGCTGCATACAAAATCTAAGTAAAATAGGACCAGAGTCTTTAAATAAACTGAAATTCTTCACATGGGATTCAGACTGTTTAACCGATACCAAACGTACCTTATACTCTTTAAGATTAAGCTTCAAACAAGCAAGATTTCACACATGAAATTTCAACATTGACGGTACAAAATGGTTCAACAGTTAGTTAAAGGGTTAAACAAAACATGGACTTTGATTCCAGAAACATATTAAATGTTCCCATTATATGAATTGCATGTAATTGAAGTGTTTGGAGTCATCAATATGATGATTCCCGTCCAGCTGCAAACAAACGAATATCTCACAAATCAACATACATAGAATTTAAGTGGAATCTCTCTGTTGATCTCAGGCTGATCTAGACTTATTTTTTAAGTATTTGCTTTCAGTTTTATTTTTCTGAAACCACAGATGAAAACAATTAAGGAGTGGAAAAAAGGATGAAAAAAGAGAAAAACAAGAAAAACAATAGCAGGATCCCTGTGCGCAGTGTATAGCCTTGATTATAGCAACAGGCATCTTGTGGTGTTAGGATGAATTAACTTCTTCACCCCGCAGTTTAATCAGCGTGTTGAATGAAACACTGATGTTAAGGTTTTTGCCATTTACAAGTAAACATCCTTTACAGTGAATGTTTTCATTGAAAGCTGCTTTTGCTGCATATTTTGCCTTAAAAAAAAAAAAAACCTGCACCCGCACACTCGCTGGCATTGAAAAAGCACGCATGGTAAACACATTAAAATATTTAGCTTCACTCCGTCTCTTTCATTCGCCTTGGAGTCTGAATGAACGGGATTGAATACGGAGGAGTGGAAGGTCAACGGTAGTGAGTGTGCAGGTGTGCATGTGTCAGAAGTTAATAGAGGCAGCGGTGGCTCTGTAACAGATTACAGCAGCTCTGTCAAAGGAAGAAGGGAGGCAAGGCCTGCAGCCCATTCATCACCAGCCTTGTCTTTTCCTCAGCCTCAGTCTCCTTAAGCCATGTGATAAAGGTGCATGTCAACCCCTCTCTGCTGCTCAACTGCATCCAGTCCCTGCAGAATCCGCACACAGGGGATCGTGAAGCTTGACAGTGTAGCCATAGCAATACCAACACTGCGCCTGCCCGGTAATGTAATGTATATGTAGAACCGCTTCATATACGTGGGCTTTCACCTCTTAAAAGTACTTTATTTATTGAAATACCTTGAACTTCAAGGCAAATCTGTGGCAGACTCGTGTATACACTGTCGAGAGTGGAACCGTGCAATGCTTCTTTTTACTATAGGAGATTATATATGCCCGAGCTTAAAGTTTACAAAATCCCCAATCAGTTTGACTACTCAGGGGACTCACATATTAATCTAGCTTGAAATAGACTGACACTGCTGTACTGTGTGGTGTTCTTACAGCATTAAAATCAAAATGATAACTTCATTCAGTCTTACAACCACTTGGAAGTCATTTCTGTTTGACCTAGATTACAACATCAGGGGATATTTTTCCCCCCATTAGTGACACAGGCTTATGTTTGCTTTCGGCTGGATGTGTAGGTGGCAGTTGGTTGAGTCATTTTAAAAAGGATGAGCCATTCAATCACATCGTGTTTGTATATAGGAGTTGCATTTAGATGTCGTGAAATGATGGCGAAATGTTCTTATTTGAAGAAAAAAAAAATTATGATCAACAAGTCTTTAGAAGACTCAATCAGCTCTGAACAAGTATAATCATAGATATGTGTATTAGCTATGATTAAATCAGTCAGCATCGCAGCACAAAACCGTCTGTAGGTCTGTTTGTGCTGCTCCAGATCAATGCTTATCTTCCGGATTAATAATGGGATTTTGCCATGTGCAACATGCACATCATAACTTCTCTATTATCCCCCCCCACAACAAAAGAGATGCACATCTGCTTATTGCTTTCAAGCCGAGTATATTTTGCAATTTTTTTTTCTTATTTTTCTAAAGTTTCGAGATAAAACACAAAAGCCTGTTGTAGTCCCCAACAAATAAACTACTCAGGTGTGCGGCGGAGAGGACATCGAGATATGGAACAAACGGAGGTATAAAAGCCCTACACAATAACCGTCTCATCTTTCACAGCTTTCTTAGACGCACGAATCTTGACATTAATCAAAGATTGTCAGTTGTATTTCACGGTTTTAAAGAAGGTGATAAGACTGGGACGTTATGAAAACCTTGTTCAGCATTTGTGCAATAATCCATGTGCTGTCTTCAGCTATCATGTCGCACATGTGTTGTTTCATCTTTTTAAATTTCATATATAGCCTATGTGTGTGTGTGTGTGTGTGTATGCCTCTGTGTTTGTGTGTGGATGTAGGTATTTATGTACAGATGGATATTTACAAGTCAACTTATGAGTTTGATAAATCTGAAATAAAAGTCAACGTATTTAGGAAAATACAACAAATATTAGGTGCAACACAGTCTCCAGAATATTCAGTGGTATTGATTAGCACTTATATGGTCTCCATGATTACTGGTCCTTCGTAAGGACTATTACACACAACCTGACAGCTTAAATTCCTCAGTGCTTTTATTAAATGCATAGAACAGTCATCAATAATGCCACGCTTTGCTGTTTAAATGATTGAGATTACTCAATCTGACCTCGGATATTCCCCGTTTATTTTATGGAGGGAACGCTGACAATATTATCAGATGACCGATATGCTGTGGATTCCGTTTGGATCATGTTATAAATGCAACTATTTGTTTTAATCCTCCGTTTGCGTTACGTCTTTTCATTAAGTCTGAGGAACGCAGACATTAAACTTTCCGCATCTCAATAGCGAGAGCTGTTATATCATGAGCACACACAGGTCATACATAAAAAAAGCATTGAATTAATTTACATATAATAATGAAGCCATCTTTCTAAGGAGATAAAGATGGATTCTTTCACAATAACACAAGAGATGTGAATAGATGTATAATCCAGCGTGTCAAAGAAATAACATTGTCTGGCATAAAGGCATACTGCAATATGATGCTCAGCTCATAATGAAACTTTACTTTTCATTCTACAGTCCATTTCATTTTCACCCCTCTACTTTGTCCCGGGTCCTTGAGGTACGCTAGATGAAATGTTTCCCCAGAGTGAATAAATGTCGTGCAGGCAGTTCCTCTCTGTGCCTCCAACACAAGAAGGGTACTTCTGTTAACAACTCTGCCAGCTGAAATCTAATCCCGCTACTTCAAGTCTGCTCTGAAATGATATTCCCTCCTCCACCGAACAACGCACGGTCTCAGAAATGCAGCACATATCAAAGTAGTTAGAGCGCCAGAGACATTAGAGGAGAGGCAAGGTGTACTGTCCTCCAGAGACAGCAATTTTTGGACTGATGAGGATTAAGCTGGAGGAAACTATTTCTATGATGATGGGGATCAAACAGATCACATGAATTATTAATCACGAGCATTTTGTCCCCAATACCCCGAGGAAAAAGCAGCGAGCGCTAACACAATCCACATCTCATTTATTTTATGGAAAGTTATTAAAGTATATACTTGAAATCAAACTATTGGTGCAAGAAGAAAAACATGGAAATAATGAGTGTCAGAGCCTCAGCACCGGAGAATATGGCTTTAAATGAGAAAACTCAGATTTACTGATAACCTATGGCCAAAACAAAAAATATTAAAAAAAAAGACATTATGTAATTTCTTTTATGCAGAAGTCAGTTTATTTTATGAGTTCATACAAGGTCTCTCGCAATAACAGCATCAACAGAGGAAAACTTTCACTGAAATACCTGCATAAACCTAATTAGCATTTCAATGGCTAGCTAGTTGTCACAGATTCACTGGAAGAAAAGTCTCGAGCTGCGTCAGTGATGTCGGCTGAGCACAGATCAGGACGCCAGCGCGGCCGTGTGATGACAGTATTTGCAGGATTAAACTGCATCACATTCGTCATCTGAGTTAGTCTCCTAATGTTTAGTTACCATTCAACCACATTCTCTATCAGTGGTAATGTTCAGGGGCTATATACAACCTGGGTAGATCTCGGTTGTTTTCAGAAGGTTGAGCTACTCTAATGATAGCAATATGTTATGAAATTAATGACAGTGAAAATGACAAACGTTTGTTGCTTTTATTTCTTATTTTTTGAAAACACTCCACATCCATCTCTATGTAAAAAGAGGAAAAAAGCTGCTTTTTTAAATTTATTTATTTATTTATTTATTTATTTATTTATTTGTTTCTTTGTTTGTTTGTACTATTTTTCAGAGACCATGTACAAAAACATTCATCTTAAAGAAAAGACGCTTCATACAAGACTTTAACTGTAGCTAGTTGCCATCTGCAGTCCCTGGGCAGGCACACAACATAACAATACATATTTACAAATATAACACACAGTAAAAATGTGTAACATTAGCAGAAAACATTAAAATGTAAAACCTGCTTTCATAAAAAATCCTACAGATATTAAAAATCTTAAGGAGCACATTATATTGAAAATGCAACGAGTGGGAATATATTACAATACACATTATAAATATAACATACAGTAAATTCAGTAATATCATTATTAACATCAACAATAACCATTAAAAATTCAACGCCTGGATTCCTAAAATTCTTTCAAAATACTTAAGTACATTATGCAATGCATTAAGTGCTGCTACTGTGCATGTGAATCAACTTCATTGTCTGTCCATACTCTCCATTGGTAATGTTTATAGTATTTAGTTTTCTGCCTGAATATGTGTGTATGTGGTTTCATGGTGTTTCATTACAAAAACAGACAAGAGCCCCCACTAGTGGCCGAACATGAAAACTGCCTCGTTGTGTGAAGTACTGAAATAAAATTTTAAATATGCAAGAGTACCTTGGTATTTTGCACAAAACAAATTGAAATGTATTCATT